>DWAJ01006677.1:0-10132 GCA_018238005.1 Eurema mandarina | reverse complement strand
ACGAATACATTTAGGCGGTTTTTTACTTATCCGCATTCAATACGGCTAATCGTTGAACCGCCGCTTTGCAAAACGGCCCTGTTTTGTAAAACGGCTAGCCGTAATGTAATACAGCGGATTATACAATTCGCCTGCAACATATATATAACAGCTTTTTCTCTTAGAAAATGACGTGAAATATATAACAAATACTTACATATAAGAATAACATTATATGTTTGATATTTAACGCACAAAGTAATACTAGATTCAATCACACTTTGCAAAAACGGTTAACGTTGTTGCCACCTGGACTTTATCTAATCACAACAAGTATGAACAAATAAAACCTGATTAAATCTATATGGCTAGGACAAAATATTTTCTACGATGATATCATTATACATGATATTTCAAAGACAGTGTATATTATAGCTTTGTAATCTCAAGTATGTCTCACAAACATATTATTTAATTTATTTATTTATGAATTCTTACACGTAAACCTTATAATAAAGTACAATAAAGAGAATAAGAACAACAATACAGTCTCCACATGAAGATGGCGGCTTACGGCTATAAAACTCAGTTGGTATATGCGAAAAAAACGTTTGTGTCAATGTACATACTTGCATTCTAATTCAATAATTGTAACATTTGTTACTTGAACATATTTTAAATTCCACCCCACAGTATGCTAAGCAAAAACACAGAAAAATAATAATTTCGCGGCAGAATGGAATTCACTTTCACCGTGAACATCGCGATATTGTTTTCGCGGAGAGCGGTACCTACTTACTACTTAGTGGCTTGTGGTGGTAGACCTCCCGCAGTGACACACTTCCACCATACAATGAAGAGTTAACCTTTGATATATAATTAGACTAAAAAAATACTTGAGTCGATAAGGAGTCTCTAAGTAACTGTAGTATCTACCTATATAATGCTAATAGTATTCAGAAAATGCATTGGTTTGTATGCTTTAAATACGGTAAGAAATTACTGGACCAATTTGAATATATCTTTCGTCTGCCAAGCTACATTATAAACAGGTGACATAGACATATTTTAGTTCGAGGAGATACGATATAATACTTTCTTAGGGAAAGGCAGGCGAAAATTGTATAGTATATATCATTTAATCATATTGAAGTTATTTATTTCTCAAATCTAAGAATAAAAACGGATAAAATATATATTTAGGTAATGTTTTGTGACTTATATTTAAACATACAATACATCCGAGACCCAGATAGTCAGTATGCAAATGTTTTTGTATGTAAAGTCTTATAAATAAGATAAGGAAATATTTATTTTATTTTGATAAGAATGTACAGTGCAACGAATGTTAAACATTTCGAGATTTCACGGAAATCATTTTTTTATCAGTTGTGTTGTTATTGTACAAAATGGTCGCGACCTATCCATTAACCTCATATGATTCGAACACCAAAACGCAGTGGCAGATGAAATATTTTGCTTCTCAAAGGACATTAAAACTTATCTATTAGAAATAAAACCTAAGTTTAAATGTATAAATAATCCCATAACATCGAAATGAATTTATTGACATTTAAATTTGCTCTAACAATTCTTCACACAGATTACGGCATATAACTAAGGTAGTGTGAGTGTGACTACAATCAGACATTTCTATTAATTTACAAGAATGTATCTCGTATAATAATAGCCATAAAATATATTATATCTATCGGCTGTCCACAAATAAAAGCAGCTGGTGTATGCTGACTGCTGGTAAAATTGGCCATGTCGTTCTAGTATTCGTATACTGTGAGTATATAGTTCGCGTGTTCAACTTTGTAACAGCTAAGTTACCATCTTTTAATTTAAAAAATAAATATCTAAAATAACTTTGACCTTAAAACTTACCTTGAATGCCTACCTCATACGGGAATTTATTTGCGTGGGAAAAATAGTATAACTTATCTAGAGAAAGGTTATGGTATATTATTACCAATTACAAAATAAATCTTACGAAGTACGAAAACATCAAATTACGAAACCATAGGTACTTAGATATCAAAGAGCGTGTTGCGACCTTTCATAATAATATATGGTGTCATAATACAATAATGAATGCATAGAAATGTGGATGGATGTTAAATATAATGTACCTTCGTTAGATTAATTAAACATAACATATGTCTAGTCGAATATAGAAGTACTTTTATTACCATATTTTTATTTTTCAAAATACATTATATGTATAAGAAATACCAATTCAACTAATGTAATATTTCAGTGATACAATGTTAGCAAAATTTAATACGTTAATAACAAAAATCATATACCTAAATAATATATACGCTATATGTAATATACAACTTACTGAAACGACAAGAATAGTTCAATTCAAAATCTCTGGAAACTATCGTCATTACAGACGCAAAGATCACGCCCCAAACAGCCTCTAAGAAATCAATTAACTGGGATTAACAAGTCCATTTAACACATACACAGCTAAGATGCTACCGTGCACCGCCTACCTGTGGGAGGTACCACCTGGCAGCGCGTGGATAGCTAATTGTCTATAAATTATGTTATTGAATATAGCGAGCTGTTTATTGTCAATTAAGTGGTTAGAAGATAAACTTGTAGCTATTATTGAAATTGTTAAGTCGTTAAGAAGAAATTGACTGAGCTATGCTTATGCATTTCTCTATTGCGGAAACTTTCGATATTTACAGGTTGATCTTATACGACAAAAATGTTAAACATCTCTTCAGCATATGTAGTTATTTTAATGGAAGAAACTGCAAATAAACTTTCATGTGTTTTTCGACCTTTTCTACACTTTTTCGAGATTGCCTATGCTCTTCCCTAGACTAGCTGCAGTCCTACATGTATACCAAAGATGACACTTTACATCAACATACACTCGCAATCTTGTATGATCGTAATACTATCATAAGAAGGGTAGGATACGATGCCAAAAAATGCCATCTTCGTTAATTAATATAAATTCAATCTCTACTAGCTAGTCCGTGATCGCTCGGCATCACATTTCAATAATGCTACGTGACCAACGAACAGCTGATAGGGAATCGTATTAATGACACGTACGGCGTCTGATTATATCTCTGGTTTAAGATACCTGTGTGCTATGTAAACGAACTTGATTTTTATTTATACATTTATTCATCTGAAAACTCCGCTAATATAGCGAAGTTTGGAATGTGGTACTAATAAACAATTTAATTTATCTTATATCTAATACTTTTGCAGTAAAGTTTGTTTTTCTGTGACGAAGTAAATATCACAAACTTAACCTGATTCATTCAGTGGATTACGAATTTATTCTTTAGACTAATTCAGCTGTTTATAAAAATGAAAATTATATGTCAGTGTCTACTTGAATAAATGGCTGGAAGTTAACAGTATAATAAAATATTTTAATCTTAAACATGCTTATGGTTTCGGCACATTAAGCATACACCATATGAACCTCAAATAACAATGCATTTGAAAGGTCTCATAATCAATATTCGTACCCATCCAATACTCATTATAAACAGGAAAATGTTTCTATCTTTGTTAATTGTTTTACGTCGTATCGGAGCATTGGTACGATGTGAGATTTTGTATGTATAGGTGCTGAGTCGAGCTGAAAAGCGTCTAGTGAACGACCCCATTCACACGTGGTTAAAACATAACGACCTCTCTAACCGATTCGACTGAAATAGATTGATAATAGAGTGAACTAGCCGTGTACCGTGGATCCGCTTACGGAGTTGTAGCAAGGTATATGTAGCCTAGGAAAGCTTAAAGCACTCGAATAACTACCTACCTATCATAAAAATATATTTTTACAATTTTTCCTCAATTACAAAGATCAACCAGATCAGACAAACCAGCTCTAAACTCGTAATCTTTTTATAATTAGTATTTAGTATACATAAAAGATCGTTAAGTAATGTACTACAAGTTTTCTAATCTTCTAAAATCTATAGCATAGAATGTTTTATATTCGCCGTTTATCATTGCATATTACGAAAGTTAAAGCACGAATCAAAGTGTTATAATTGACAATTTCTATACGAATAATAATTATAAGTTTAATTCATGTCTAAATAGGTAATATCAAATTAAAATTTATTTTCCTGGTTTCATAATTGTCAGCTGCTTACGAAAAGTAACAGCTGAGCTAAAAACAAGACGTCCTTTAACTTAATATTTAAATAAGCACCCAAATGATATTAGAGTCAATAATTTTTTATTTACTTATTTTTGCCCTTTAAGTATAACAATCATTATTATTTAAATTAGGTAGGTAATCCACCACGGTTTACAAAACCTTAAACTTTGAAATATACTAACTGGCATATATTTAAATTAAAATAAATTGTCCTTGTAAGACGAAACAATTATAAAATTCTCTCTCAGTTCCCCGTACGGCTCGCGATTTATTTATAAACCTTTCTTAGGGTAGCTCTCGATTTTTTACTTCAAAAAGTTTATATTTAAAACTATTTGACATTCTCAAAATAAAGCGAAGATTCTTTCTGTTTTAGTCCAGCGACATAAAAAAGCTGGATAAACACACAAAATTATTAATGAATTGACTTGCTTTAAAATTATTTATTACATAATATACCTTACGAGCCGCGCCCCGCAGTTTTCCCCGCATTTACGCATGTAATATTGTATATATTACATAAACATTCCTTAAGAAAAACTCTATGTATTAAAAAAAACCGCATCAAAATCCGTTGCGTAGTTTTAAATATCTAAGCATTCATAGGGACAGACAGACGGCGGATAGCGACTGTTTTATACTTTGTATTGATTAGTAATACAAAAACTAAACACTAGTAAAGTTTCATTTGATAAAATATTTAAGTCAATTATATTTCCCCTATGTTTAAGGAACAAAGACCGCCTTTCCTTAGCTTCAATTCCGTAAACTGAATTCAACAAATGCCATATCTTTATATCGTCATAAAACAAAAATTTAAAAGCGCGGCCGCCGTGCTCTTTCGCTTGAAAAAGGCTATTAAAAATAATAACGCACATACCTACATACGTATGCTATTCAAATACGACCAACTAACGATGTGGTAACAGTTGGTGACCTATATGCGCTCTGATAAGAAACACGGCTGCATTGTGTCGATTCAAAACAAACATTAAATAAACCGGACATTTTGTACGTATAAGCGATAATGCTGGCAACTTTGAGATACAAAAAGTCAATAAATTTTGCCAAGTCATGGCAACTCGACTAACCCTATACATACCACATATATACGCAGGAACATTATGTTATGTGATGAGGAAAATCGCATCGTTTATTAACAGCACTTACTCCGATATTATAGGACACAATATTAACTCAGTTTCAGTATAAATAATAGCAAATACTTACATTTTAAAAAAGCTATATATTGGAAATGCTTTAGGGATGTTTTTGTTCCGGCATTAAATTTAAATTGAGAGAAAAATAAGCGATTAATAGCTTAATAGCGTAATGATCTTATCAATTTGATTATTTTTTAAAGAAAACAACAAATCATCAACATGGACATTTAATAATAATTTTGAAGAGATAGGGAGACTCGTACGAAATTAAAACGATAAATCTGAACCAATCTATAAAGTGATTAAAATTATCAAGGGATCGCGTTACATGGCAAACACAAACGACTCTCGCTAAATTGATTCGTTACCGCATATTAAAATGACTAATGCTTAACAAATATATAATACAGTATTATAATATGTTACTATTGACATAATGTAGAGTAAGTCGTATGCGATTAATACCCACTTCGCCTTTCCCGTATGGAAAATATATTTAATACATTTTCGTGAGCGCGGATTTCCATCAAAAGTAGATCACCGTCAAATCCGACGAGAAATCAATCGACTTATAAAGTATTAATGTATTTTCTCCTTTTTCAGAATATGAATACGATTTATTTCCACAAATAAATTATGAAGCGATTATTGTGAATATATGTTTTTCGAGTGGAGTTATAATATAAATAGCGGTATAATTCTTGCGAAAGAATGTTGTTAAACCTTTACATTATTACATTATTTAATTTTATTTAAATTTAACGTAACATTAACGTTAACAAAATCCTACCTTACTACCTGAAATCCGCCTGAAAAACTTTTTCAATGTAAAAGTTTAATAGAAGATATATTCAACTAGGCTACATATTTTAAACACTTTCGATTTCTCATCGTATTACAAAACAATAACCAATTTTGCACCTTAAAAAATTATATTCCGTCTTGTTAAAGATTTAAAAGTAACATAGCAACTAAACAAAGAAATCTTTAATTCTCCTTTTATAATATAGAACATGCTCATTTAACACAAAACTCGAATGATTTTCAGGCTTAAATCCCTACACATTTGCAGTCAGTCAAGCGTTTAAATAGTAATTGGTTATTCATAAATTATCAGCCGTCTATATTTAGCGGCGAGCGTCACGTGAAATGCATTAAATGCACTACCACATGTGTAAAAACATATCATATCCGAGCAGTAAAGTAACAATATGATCCAAATGGCTGGACTATTTCTGGTTCACGATATTATAAACTTCCGTTAAACTATTGATTAAAAAACTGAAGATGTTAAGTGAGATTTGAGAAAGGACCAAGATAATGTCTTTATTTTTTTATTTCAAAAATAAAAACGCGTCCAGACTTTTAAAAGTATTCTAATCGATTTCTTTCTCCTTACTAATGAAACTAGTATTTTTAATAAAAATAAAAGCACTAACTCAATAACTTTCTACACGTGACTTAACTCGTCATATAGTCAGTAGTCACCTACTCTATTCTTCTCTCACCACCTCAACAAAACGCCATTTGAAATACAATTTACTTTTCTTCAGCAAACTTTACACTTATTAATTGGCTGCGACAACCCTCTTACTGAAATTGATGAATCGTCTGCTTTCTATTATTAGTTTCTAAGAATCATTACTTAGAGGGTTGAACGGCCGTTCGTCTTCACGTCTACGCATATTTCTTAATTTCTTTAAATAGATTTTGGAGGGACGCGCCTATTTGTGCCTATAAACCATCAAGCAATTACTTCTAATATATACGTAATATATTTTTTATATTATATATTAATTACACAATAAGCAACCTAAGTAATTATCTAACCAAATCGTGTTAAAACAACACTATCATCTACACAGCAGAATAATCCCTTAATATTGTCCCCGACTGCAATTCAAAGACGATTTATCAACGACAGCTCCGTAGCGAGTTTAATTTTTATATTTCTTAATCCAGACAAATAAGTTAGTCTAGATGGAGGAACAGTCAAATAATTGTAACGAATAGCTGCTGAAAGGAATCCGGCGTTGGCAGGCGGCCACGGTGCCTAAATCACTCAGTTATGTACCAACATCGCCGGCTCTCCTCAGATGCTCCATTTCGGATGTATTTCGATGGGAAACAATCATCGGAACTGGTGAACATTTATAGAATTGTCCCGACAACTGCGAAGCGTAGTGACGACGCGGCGTCAATAACCTATAGGATAAAATTGATTTGGAATAAATAAATCTTTAGTAGCGATACAATCGCTGTGTGAATTAATCAACTAACGTTATTGACGATGTTTTGTTTATTTTCTATCAAACCGCTTTTTACAAAAATTATTTGCATACATTTACCTTCATATATAAGTAATTAATCGTCAAAAATTGACTATCAATTTATAGAAACGTAGCTTGATTGTAAACATGGTGTTTATTTAATACAAAATTTGCAACCACGCCAATAGAATCACGTCATTCTAAACATCTAACAGGATAATCATACAGACATAGCAACATTGCAACGTATATAAAAAGCGTACTCCCACAAATTGATGATCTACTTGACTGTAACATAAGCTCATAATAAAGAGGGGTCGTCAACCTCGCCATACCGCCTATTTGGATACTTCAAAGGTTAGAGACTCACAAAAAAAACAAGACCACGCCGGCGCTGAGGTGACATTAGGAGTTTTAAAAGGCAAAGGATTTATGTCCCGAATTCATCTTATATTTTTTAATTTAGTAACCCTTATTTAAAAAGAAATTACTCAATAAAATTACTGTACTTCAACGAACTAAAAGTAATTTCATTATTAAGGCGAAATTTCTAGCACAATTCCGAAAAATCATTCACTAATTAGTTGAAAGCTTCGTCATGCCTAGGCCTCAACTTGGAACTTGTAACATAGTTTGTTTATTCAGATTTTGAGAATAAATATCTGTCTGCGGTGCTTTAAGATATTTGCAAAATTTAATTACTTAAATTAACTCCAAAATTTTGAAAATACATTAATAGATGTACCTACTCTATTACACACGAATAAATTATTATATAATATTACGTTAATATTATTATTAATAATGTCATAACGATTTCTTCTTTAAAAATTAGCCTCATCTATATTATAAGCTTTGTATGGTCATAAATCTTTCTAGGCGTTTCGTGGAAATCGAGGCGTCAGTCTTTCGATAACAACTCTAGGAAACTAACTGTCTTTAATATTTAATTATTTTGAATTTTATAGATGACAATCTAAGACAAATGTTGTTAACGTAGGCTTTACCTTATGCACGATTAAATCTTTTTATTATTATAATTAACGACAAAGCCGTCTTCAAACTTTAAGGCGGTGGAACAATTTTATTGTTTTATAGTTTGGTCAATTTGTCTTCACACCCAGTAGTAGGATACCAATCAATGAACTTATTTAAATGAAATAGATAATAGATTAGTTTACAAGTACACTTTTAATACTATAATCTTAACTTTGTTCTTTCTATTAGTATCTCAAAAATCTCCGTCCACAATTGGCAAAAACAACTTTATAAACATAAGGAAATGGGGATCATAATATTACATGTTAAATTAACTATTCATTTTCATCACATTGAATTCATTCGGCGTAGTGATTTGCAGATTTGTATGAAACATTTTCCTTCGACATGTTTTACGCTGTTGCCTCTTTGGAATTTCGGCTAAAATATGACTAGATTTGCCGATGACAAATGTTCCTTCGTCGGAGCTTAAGAACCTTATATTTCTATTTACTTGCTTCAACAATCTATGCTATTTTCTTATTCCATTTATTTTGAATATTATGCTTATTGTAAGGATTTACTAAGTTGGTTTAATATTATATTTATTACTTATAATTATATTGAACTAGGTTTGATTTAAAGTATTATTTATATAATTGGAGTATTGGGTGTTTTTTAAACATTTCCGCTTCTAAGAAAGCAAAAATTTAAAGATACGTGCCTATACGGATAGGTATTATAACCTATCCATTTTAAGTTTTCGTAGATGAAAACGCATATTAAGATTTAACGTATTGTAACTATAGATACTTACTGATACATTTGCATCAAGTAATAAACATCAACATTAAAACCTAATCAAATCTATACCTGAGAAATTAAACTCATAATGCACTACAAACAATTTAAACAATAAGTGTGTATGTAGAACAAAGTATAACGTACCTAATTGACAAAATAATTAAACTTCAGAAACGAAAGAAAACGAAAGCCATTCAATACACTCAAGTCATCAGTTATCATCTAAATTCTAAAATATAGCGTTGGGTGAGGTCAGTATTGTTTATTTATCATTATAATAACGAGGCGCTCGCTTCGCCATTTTATAAATAAATATTACGGCTCAGCTAATATGTTGCTGGCCGAGTAACAATTTCTGTAAACAACGCCTACTGCAATAATCGCAAATGTGTTTGATTTTACAAACACATGCAAATATGCGTATTGGCGGTTATATGATGAAACTTAGTATCGTGTCAATATTGCTGTTCTATTAACGTATCTTATTGTAAAAAGCGCAGTGAGGTAACACAATTGTACAATTTATAACTATTTACTTGTACGGTCAAATTAACCATCCAATCTGTGTCTTCTGAAGATACTAATGAATAAGTGATCCCATCAAAAACAATACTTGTCAAAAAAACCAAGTCTCCCAACTCAATTGTTCTACGGAAAAAAGTTATGAGATCCATGTAATACCAAGTCGTTTATTAATTTATTCAGTCTCTACTTAAGCGACATTCTCGTCTTAATACGTCCAGTCCCTAAGACCACGATCGTGGTGCATAACAATTAAAAAT
>DWAJ01006676.1:0-10134 GCA_018238005.1 Eurema mandarina | reverse complement strand
TTTCGAATATATATATATTACTAGCATTTGCTTGTGACTTTACCTGTATTCATGGGGTACTTTTATACTTTTTCAGCGTCGTTTTTTGTCGTAGTTGGGTTTTAGTTTTTTTACTTTATCTTGTTGCAGTAGTATAGTAGTAGTATGCTTGTAAAGTTCACTAACTAATCGGTTTTTAACAATTAAGGGCTACATACAGTGTTAATAATGTTGGAAATAGAATCGCAGTCTAACCCCAAAAATAAATTAACTTCGTATTAGGTAGGTATCAAAGGAATGTATTTACAATGTAATGTAAATGTGTAATATTCTGTCCTGTGAAGTCCGTTATTATAAAGACAGGCTTACAATAACCGCGCGAAATACCTCTCTCGCGGTCCTGAAACCTTTAAATGTATTTCTTCATTGATTTATTTATTTGAATTATTAATTTATTAAAACATTGGCAAATGTCCTTGTGCTCCGGTTTAAAGGACCAGCCAAATTACTGGGCTAATGACTCTTAACATCTTGAGACTCAAAGTGGGGAGTGTCCGTGTCCCTGTCCGGAGTTTGGCTTTAGAGCAAAGTTCCGGGTAGCACTGCTTTGGCTGTGGGCTGGCGTTTCTCTTACCATCAGGAGTGCGTTCAGCTCGTCTTCTCACTCCATCATATAAAAAAAACATGGTCGTTACTCACCATAACGCTATCGTAGGTGTTGTTACTACAGCGCTGGTCTTTCGTTGCGCCAATAGTGAAAAAAAAAGAAATTTAAACGTAAGCAATGAAAAATGAACAATAGAAAAGCATATTATTATTTTTACCTTAAAATTTGTTATCTTAATTATCAAGAAATTCCAAGAAAAAACAACGACAAAACTCTTAAGTGTCCAGTAAAACTTATACTCTTAACAGATGTTCTCTTGATGCTACGTTAATCAAATTAAAACACCGTACTCTGTTTTAAAACAATTTTTTTAATTATTATTTAGACCAGAATTGCCACCAGCACCATACGTACCTGCATATCAAAAAACGGGAAGCCCTAGAAAAACTTACTACGGCGCTAAAACAGCTGGCAGAAAAACTTATGGAGGAACCAAAACTTACGGTGGTACAAAGACCGTAAGTGGGACTAAAACTGCGTACGCGGGTACTAAGTCGACTTACGGGGAGAAGAAAACATGGTACTCGCCATCCGGTTCGGCGTAAGTATTTTACATTTTTTCTTTCTTTATTTTTTAAGGCTTTAAGGCTTCTAGCCTTAGAGCCACGTCAGCCCCATCATCAAAAATACAATTAATTAAAAATAACATTAACTTACAAATATCAATTAAAAACCTAAACAAAAACTTCTCATAGTATGTCACATACACTTATTTTTTATTTCATAATAAAATCAGTAACTACAAGGTACACACTTATAAAATTTAAGTAGGTAGGTGCGTTCCAACTTTCAAGTCGACCTTCTTTGTCTTTGTATTTTGACAGTTGCCATAAAAATCCTGTCAAAATGACTTCAGAGTTCTGACGTAAATACAGTTGACAGTAAAAATCTGTCACAATACTTCGATTTAAGAACTACTGAAATTTGATTTGCGTAAGAGTTAATCTTGAAAATTATGAACTCTTAATTAGCTATGATGTAGCGATGCTCCTTCGCGACATGAAAGATGAGAAAAAAAGAATATTCAGTATTCCATACATTCCCAATTTAAATATTTGGTATATTGCGTCGGTTATGTAACTGTATAAAAATATGTATTTTTTTTTAATAAAATAGCTACATATTGCTATATTATTACTATTATTATTGTTTGCCTTTTTTGTTTTTTTTCACTATAAAGGTTTCATTAGTATTGCCATTTAATAATAATAATTAGGCCTAGTTTGCTGCTGGTTGCTTTCTAGATGAGGTTTTTTATAATAACAAAAATAAAATAAAAGATAGCCATTAATAACAAAACATGTTTGAATAAACAAAATGTAATCCCAACCTTTGAGAAATTAAAATTCATGACTGAATGATAAAGATGTAAGAGATGTTTAAATGTAATATCTTTTTCAGACCAACCTACAATGAGTTTCACAGTAAAGCCGAAGTGGAACCATACAGGGGTGAGAAAAGTTAAAATTTAATATAATAAATTGAGTCATTAAAATTTATTTGTATGACACGTAAATTTCTTAAGTTTCGTGACAATGAAATATCTCATCTATGAACATATTATAATTAACTGTATTGCATATATTCTCAAAAAAAAAATTATTAAGTAATGTATTCTGCTCTAAATTGCGGGATAAAAACTGCTGATACCTTTTTGGTCATTGAAGAAACTTGAACACATACTTGGATACTGAAAAAAACAACAACATAATTCAGTATTGTTTATATTGACTGCCGAAGATAATAAAAGCCGTATCGTTAGGCCGTAGAGGACCGGCTCGCGGGATAGTACCATCCTCTCAGAAAACCGAAGTCTTAAGCAATATTTTTTAAGGAATTTTAGGGATGTATTCATGATGCGTTTCGTTCAGTAAGTCTGAGTACAAAAGGCCCTTCCCTCTTAATTAACCCCGTATCCCATTCATCATTCTCTTGTATCGTCCATCCTTTTCTCCTTTTCCGATATTTTATCGGTAACGCGATTGAAAAGCGTTTCGCTTTGCGGTTGTCTATGTTCGGTGATCGCTAAGCATTAGGCAAATCACCCATGATATTATAAACAGGAGCGTGCATATTATATAATTTTACCTTTAGTCAAGTCAAGTTGGACACTTTTTAGCAGTAGATATATTGGCAATACTCAAGTTGTGTTACTTGTCTGGTGACACGGGGTTGTGTAAAAATAATCTCTAAGACTCTAAGAGACATTATTGTTTCGCTTATACGTATATACTTAATAAAAAAAAATTGTGATGGTACAAAATTTTAAGACCAATTTTCCTCATTGCGGTTTAGGCAAAAGTCTAATAAAATCCTATATAAAATTAGTTTTATAATCGCAGCGCGTGGGCAGTATCGCACCGGATGGATGTGTACGAATATATCTATCGTTGTTGGCTATTATTACTATTCAGGCGACCTATATGAACTCCAATGTCATTGATAAAATGCATATTTGCAAGTGCAACTGGGTCAGGGGTCAGGATATATCAAGTAGTTTTAGGCAAAGCAGATCAATGTTATAATATATTACAATTTATTACGACTACGAAAGATAGGACTACTTTATAAATTATGTTTATCATCAATAGTAACTAACTCATAAAACTTTTTATGATAGAGAAGATAGAAGGCAAAGACACGCTGGTACACGGAAATAATGGTTCCGTAACATTAGGGAATGGACTGGAATAGTCACCATCAAACAACCCTTTTGGTTTGCAGGTGTCAGGGATAAATACCAAGAACTGATGGGGAACCTCAAGAAATAGAGTGCCTTGTGTAGTTAAGAAGAAGATAGGCTAAATAAATAAAGCTGAAGAGATTGTTAAGATAGTTAGAACTATGAGTCGTACTTACTATATTATGCGATACTATACTAACAATAGTTTACAATATTCCGAGGCATATTGTAGTCTATCAGTATGGGTATTTTAAATTATAATCAAAACTTTTTCCGTAGTTAAGGCATTAAATGTTCACAGCTTCGTGCGAAGCGGAATGCAAGAATGGGGGTTTTTGTGTGGCCCTAAACACATGCCAGTGTCCCGAAGGGTATATCGGACAGTTCTGTGAGTTTGCCAAGAAGCCATGCCTTGCCAATCCGCCCTTGCCAATGAACTCTCACATGAAATGCCCCACCACCGAGTAAGGAAATACTTATGACTTCAATCCTAATATTCAGGGCAAAACATACACATAATGTTTGCGGTCCACGTAGTGACAAAGAAATCTATTGATAACTAGCTGTTTTAACCGCGTAGTTCTCGTTCCCGGGGCAATACCGGGATGTAAGCTATCCTCTCTCTACGTACAAACCTTCCTTAGAATTCCACGAATAATTCAAGGCAGGTTGTTTCATAGATTGCATGAATTATAATGTGTGCAGTAAATTAATCTAATAACTTTGGTAGAAGATAATTTGGGAAAACAGGAAACAGACATGAGTGGTTCTACTACGCGATAATGCTATCACCTGGCTAAATAATAACGACATGGTCTTTTAAATCTATTTAATTATATAATAATGAATTGCTGTTCGTTAATCTTGCTAAAATTCGAGAACGGCTGAGCGGATTTGTCTTATCTTGGTCTTGAAATGTTCGTGGAGGTCTAGGGAAGGTTTAAAAGATGGAAAAAATTCGAATAATCGCTGGAAAAATCATAAAACAGCTCTTTTCTATTTCTCATACGAACGTTTATTGAAGTAGTACGAAGCCTGCGGGCTCAGCTACTATTTTTATATTTTAACGAGCTTGATGCAATGGTAACACAACTGCCTTCCGCGCCAAGGATTGTAGGTTCGATCCCCACACTAGAAAAAATACGCCGTATGATATTATTATATATGTCATTATTATTATACATTTTTATTATATTACAGCTCGTGCACAATATCCTGCCACAAAGGGTACAAGTTCATTGGTGGCAATACGCTAGCGATAGTGAAATGTTTGAACGGGCATTGGCAACCAGCGAGGGCTGACCTCACGTCCATCCCTGACTGTGTACCGCAGTGTTCTACTCCGTGTCTGAACGGAGGCATCTGCGATGCCGTCGATAGCTGCAAGTGTCCGCCGGCCTTTAGAGGACCTCAGTGTCAATATTGTAAGTTTGTGAAGTACATGAGTGAACTGTTGTCGTAATTTAATAATCTTGCATAAATTTGACATGACAGAAGTATGTACCAAGTAACTTTGCAATATTAAAAAGAATTACTACGTATATTATTGTCTCATTTCTGTCTGTGTTGTCCATGTAAACAACATTTTCACAAATGTATTAAATTTCTAGCTATTTCACGGATTAAAATATATTAGATTAACTGTAAAATAATGAATTCATTAAAGTTCATGACATAATTCATAAAAATCGGATGTCATTGCGTTACTTCAGTATGAAGGGGCACCGGAGGCCGGAGCACCATATTTTCCTATCCCTTATTCCTTTTTCCTATTTTAAAGGTAGTCGCTTGCTAGACGAACTCCTGATCATACGAACATTAGATGCGCTCAGCTCACCATTGCAATAAAGCCGTCATGACGAACAAACATAACGAAAGGGTTTTTCACTTTTCTTCCAGCGACGGACAGGTGTGACATAAAGCGAGTCTTCCAAGGCATATACTATTGTACAAGTGACATGGAGAAGCAGGAGTGCGCAGTGACGTGCCCGCCCGGCTCCCGACCAACCGGTCCCATCGCGGAGCGCTACACGTGCTTGTACTCTACTGGCGTCTTTGAGCCGCCGTTGCCGCGCTGTGAGATCGGTGAGTAGAGAAGATTGGGGAAAGATCTTTACAGAAAGTAGAAACCAGCTCTCCAACTCTGCTCATAGTAAGGCTAGCTCGCTGAGTATAGGAAGGGATATGTAGAAAAGGAGGTCAAGACGGATAGCTAAGTTCAGCTTTGCTCATAGACGCTGCTAGAATGCATCGCCTGTTTATAAAGGGGAGTAGAGGATATATAAAGCGATATACAACGAGATTCAAGTTGGAATTCTGTGGGATGTTGTACCGATCGGATGTAACGAACAAATACAAGTTATATTTACAATTGGGTTCATATATATAGATAGCTGTTGCCCGCGACTTTGTCCGCGTAGACTTTCATATAAACTTTGTATGGATGTTAGCGGGGCTTTGGTTTCGCTCGTTTTATTCTTGATTTCCCTAACGTTTGATATAGATACGTACGAATTTAGAAATTTTGGGATAAATTTCGATATTGAACAGCTAAAGATTAGATTTTGATAAGCTTTTCCGACGGCAGATAATAAACTAAATTTATTTTTAAATTATCTATTAAATATCAGCGTATTGACTTATATTAAATTTACAGAGGAAGTCATCATTGTGACACCGAGCAACTATCATCCCAATGTAAGTAGTTAATATATCTTCAATTGCTATTATGTTTAATATGTTTAAACGTATAGCATTTCGTATTTCGCGTTAATGTTAAAGGATTGATAACCGTTATAGGATTTAAAATTTGCGTTACCGTTATAGTCTTGAAATTCGTTAAACGTTATTTTAACGAATAATGCGGTAACGTTCTCGTAACGTTTGATAACTTGCCTTTGTGCATGAAACCGCACTGGTTTTTTCCAAGTACCTAATAATATTTTACTGAATAAATCACTCCATAAAATATTATTTTAATCCAATTTAAACTATAGTTCCATCTTCTGTTTATATTTTACATACACTCATGTTGTTTTTCAGCAATACTATTCTGTATTTACGCCGAATTCAACTCAAATTACCACCCCCCACCCCCCCGGAAATCACCCGATCGTCATTGTACAAGACATCATACCCAAAGGGGGCAGCTGCCTCACCTGGGCCGGGGTGCATTATAGGACGTTCGATGGAAAAACTTTTAGGTAAGAGATGGATCAAACAATAGAGTAGTACGTCCTCTTGGTAATTTCTGTGGGTAAATTTATATTAAAAAAAACCAGTGATATGCATGTGCTTAACTTCGGTCGAAGGCATTACATTGGATGATGAGAAATCATTTTTTTTTAATTTTATTTTAATATACTTAGCATCACAAACAGTTTTTTTGGGGGGGAAATGTTCACATATTCCTAAAATCATACAGAAAAAAAGTGAAAGCAGTGTCACTTTGTATCTCAAAGTAACTTTCTCTCTTCAGTCTCTCTCTATGTCTTTGATATTTAATAGTATCGTTGGTTATAGCTTCGACTCTCCTTGCCCCCACACCTTGCTGCAAGACGTGGAGCACAAATACAAAGTGGACGTAAAACATCCGGACTGTACGGGAAGCTACTGTCCCTCAGAGCTCACCATCTATGTTGAAGATACGGAGTATAGTATCAGTGCTTCAGGTCAGTTTCAAAATCAACCTCGAGTATACAAATGTAAATAAAAAAATTCCTAAGTCACGTCTTAACTAGTTCTAAAACAGAAGTGATCTTTTTTTTCGAAGGTCTGTTTATAAAGCTAGTTATAAATTCACGTCTACTCTACCCAAGTTTCACTGTAGTAAAGAGTGGTGCTTTAACAATTACATTGTTATAAATTTGTCGAATATAAACTTGCAACTTGTAATAAATAATTTTTTTGAAATAACCAGCTGTTAGAAATGATAAAAAAGCCTTAATAAATGAAATTAAACCATGTCGAAAGACATTTTTTATTAATCCAAAAGTGAATGCTGTATTCCTGTAGTCCCTATATCACTTTGTTTATATATCCATGGATTGAACAGAAGACGGCGCGGTACTATTCAAGACATCCAACCGCCTACTGCCAATACCGGCAAATTTACCCGGGATCCAAGTTAGTCAAGCTTCAGACGTTCTGCTCGTCTTCCTGGATACCATGGGCGTTACTCTCAAATGGGACCTCAATGTAATGTATTTAGTATTATGACGTCATTTATTATTTATTTATTTATTTTACTCTTAGTTACGATATACAACAATAACATTTTATTGGATACAGCATTTGTAACAGGCGGCCTTATCACTAACGAGTGATCTCTTCCAGGCAACCCATTATTATAAAGAGAAAAATAACAAAAGAAAATCCGACGGCGATATGCAACTAACACTAACACAATATTATATATTGTATAGAATATAAACTAAATATATACATATATAAACATAAAATCGTACATACATACATACATACATATTAGCATAAAAGTAAATTATAACATAATATATAGAATAAATAATATAAAGTCATAGATACATATAGGGTTCTAATTTGATTTAGTCATTTTCATTTTTCTACGTCATGTTGATTTAGATGCTTTTACAGCTACCAGTAGAATTGTTAACTGTTTAAACTTAGTTAGTAAAAACGAATGCATTCATTCCAGACCTTAATCAAATACTTATTATTAAGACATTATCAAAACATTTCTCATTTATACCAAAAATAAGCGATACTGTTGAAAATAATATCGGTTCAGTCGAAAAAAACCCAAGTATAAGTATAGTTAAAGGTTCTCAGAAGACTTGCTTTGTTTCTGAAGTCATATCTGATGTTTCTGTAATAACCTGTTTTAAACCCTTGCAGAATTTCATATTAATAGAAGGCACAGTAGCTCTATGGAACAAAACTCGAGGCCTCTGCGGAACTCTTGATGGGAATCCACAGAATGACTTCACGACCAAAGAGAAAACTGTTACCACGACCAAGTCCGTCATGATCAGTTCTTGGGAAGTCAACAAGGTTGGAGGTAAGTGCTATCCGAATAGTTATACTGTTTCTGTTAGGAAACATCGATTATATCATTATAGGAACAGTTAGGATGAAGGGAAACTTCGACTATCACCATACAAATTCATACATATAAAATTATATATGTTCTAAAGTTAAAAAAAACCTAACCACACAACAACAAAAGAAAACAATTACAAGTCTTGACATCTGCCTGACAATGCCGTTGACTGCAAAGTGGAATAGGAATATTTCTGGAAATGCTGAACCCGTTTACTGCTGCTGCGCTGATTTTCAGAAACACCCATAACTACTCACTCAGCCACTCAGCCACTCAGCATACGCTGTCCTAAAGCACTGATATGAAACACCTAATGCACTATGACGTCATAATGTTCACAAGGGCTTTTTCAGAGATTTGTGATGGAATAACAAAGGATACGAATGTTTGTCTTGAGGCAACGGAGAAGCTGGCGAGGCAGGCCAGAAACTTCTGCGAAAATAGATTCAGCATTGCGAAGCTTAGAAAGTGCTCTACGGTAAGATTTTACTTATTTTTCAATACTGTTTTCCATAGCTCCCAAAGTCGTCAAGTTATCGGAATAGTTCAGTTATTGGGAATGCCGGTAACCAAAAATTTCCACTATCACCCGTATTTATATAGTACTAGCTGACCCCCCCCCCCCCCTCCTTATAAAGTATACATTATTTTTAAGATGTACTCTGCTATTTAGGACGCGGACAAATCCAACGAACCAAAAACCAGGAAAATTGGTCTAGCCGATCTCGAGTTATAATTGTTGTAACAACCGTCTTTCTTTTATATAGATATTGATTAATCTGAATCGGATCCTTTCCCTTTGAATCTTAAATTATGTACTTTCATATTATAAATGAATTTCATTAACTCGAATAAATTTTTTAGGTTTTGGACGTAACGCCGTTTCTAGAAGCGTGCCAATGGGATTACTGCGCTTGTGCTAAAACTAGAAGTAAGTAGAACTACAGTATGAGTGATTTATGATACGTTTCAGCAATTATCTCATTTACATATACTGTATCTATGATATAGAACTTATTGGTTCTGAAAACTTGTAGTTCCGGAAGAATGCGGCTGCAAAACGGTATCTGTGTACGCAAAGGAGTGTCTCCGTCATGGTATAGAAGAGGCACGGAATTGGAGAGACCCTGATAATTGCCGTATGTAGTTTTTTAATAATAATAATTTTTCAGGACAATCGTTTTAACACAGCGCCATCTAGTAAAACGCTAAGCAAACTCTTATATGGCATATCAAGTTGCCCTATCCTTATATGGCAACTTTAATATATTTTTCATCAAACCGTTAAACAAGTTTAAAATTTGTCTAAGCATAACTTTATTTATAAGAGTGATAGCTGAAAAAAAATTCTACATGGGATGTGAAATACAAAATATAAGTGTCGCAGGCGGATTGTATAATCCGCTGTATTACATTACGGCTAGCCGTTTTACAAAACTAGGCCGTTTTGCAAAGCGGCGGTTCAACGATTAGCCGTATTGAATGCGGATAAGTAAAAAATATTCGTCGCCGTATGTTAGTTTTTTAGTATATTAGGTTAGGTTAGGTTAGTTATTTATCATTGTAAAAAAACTTATTTACTCATCTTTAATAAAAAGGAAGCTGAGTATTCAAGTTTTTTTTATAATGATACAAAAACTATGACAATGATACAAAAATAATAAGAATATAAGAATTTATAATGATACAAAAACTACGCAAGACAATACGGCTAAACGTTGAACC
>DWAJ01006675.1:0-10134 GCA_018238005.1 Eurema mandarina | reverse complement strand
ATTTTCATTTTAAATATGTAGTACCTAATAGGGTTATATTTAGTTCCATTTTGTATTTCGTCTGTAAGATTTTCATCCTGAAAATTTCATCTCAAAACGTGTTTTTGTTATCCAGTCCATAACCCCATACTCGTCTTTATAGATATATCTGTAAACGTAGATACACCTGGGCACTGGACATTCCATTATTGCCACAGAATATGCCTATTCTACGCCTACCTACAGTTATATATGTTAGTCATATCTTAAAAGCTTTTGCCTTTTCTCTAAAGCGCAGTCGACATACATTTGAAATATATATGAACGAACAGTGTGACAAAATCCGACGTACGGTGCTGTGTGAGTCTTGCATCTTTTTTCTCTGAATACAGGATTCTTACCAACTAGTTTTAGAGTTTAGAGAGATTCTTGCTTCTGTTTATTTTCTTTTGATCCGTGTAAGATTAAAATTGTGTTTTGTATTTTATAATGTATTTTTTTAAGAATTACGGTATTGAATGTTTGTACGATGCATAAAAACATTCGGTGATAATATTGCAATAAACTTATCATTGTTATTATGTTTAAAAAAAAGTATATTTAACTAAATACTGTGTTAGGGTACGTGTGTATGTGTATACTGCTGTAAGAATTTTATTGAATTCATATACATTTATAAAACGTATGAAACATCTGAAAAAAATTAGCAAAAGAAACATTTGGTATTTCAAATATTTATTTGGACTAGGAACATAGCTGCCAATGTTAATAAAAAATGGCGAGAGCGATTGGGGATAGTTGACTATATTATACATAGTTATTTGAATTAAGCCGATAATACATGCACCGATTATAAACTACATTTTCCTTAGTAGTCTCTATGCATGAATATATGAAACATATTATATTCTTAATACACAACAAAGTAAATTATGCAACATATCTTCCTGCATCGTCAGCGTCAACATGATTTTGACAAATTCGAATTCAAACGTGCTAAATAATTCAAGATACAACTTATTTGCCTTATGATAAAATACACTTATATACTTACTTGATTGTTTAAATACTTAACACTTTTGATCACTAACTTATATGTATGTATAACTGTAAACAAAAAAAACCCACAATATGATCAACTATCCAAAATCTCTTTTAAGCAATTTACGTAAGTCTAAAACAAAATAAATACTTAACGAATAAGTAATGTATTAAGAGATATACAATTAAAGAGCCATACTTTTTGTAAGCAGTATTAACAAAATATTATTTTAAAATTACTCGTATAGTGATTTGAGTGAAGATTTTAAGGCTGACAATTATATGTATTGATATTTTTATACTAGTAATCGTGATCAAGTCACTCCAGATATCTTAATAGCAAAAAAATAAATCAAATTATATACGTAACAAGGAAAAATTTAGTGCAACACAAGGCACACAAATGTCATAGTAACCTTAAAATGACATTTGTGTTGTATGTAATAATTCAACATTTTATTTTAATTCTATGTACTTTCATCAATTCTAATATACCTTATATCCTAAAACAAAATACACTTGACGTAAGCTGTCTCACTCAAATAGAATAACCGTTACTTTAAAAGATACGTTGTTTATACTGTACATAGAATTATGCACAATATGTCCAAGTGTACGAAACCGTTCGATTCGATTCGTTTGATTATATAATTTATTTCTTTCTAAATTATTTAAAAATACTGATTAATGACTTTAAGTTTTACTGCGGACCGTATTTTTCAGCAAATTCAGCTATGACACTTTTTATGACTTCAGGCTTGCACGCTATGCCCGTCTTATATGTTTGCAGACAACCATATCTTACAAAGCAATTTTGTTGTTGCTTTGACGCACAGCAAGATAGGATGGCAGCCTGGCAGGGCCCAGGTTCATCGTCTGGAATGTCCACCTGAAAATATACATTTCATTGAAACAAAAGCAAAAAGGTTCAATCAATCAAATACAAGTTGATATTGTTACAAAACGATTCTTAACAACAACGAAATAAAAAAAGAACTGTTTTAAACAACCATTATAATGGCTCAACCATTATAGTGTCTCAGTATATCATGAAAGTTTGGTGTTTAGTACCTTTGGTGGCTCTGTGGTAACCGGTCGGCTCGGTTCTTTGGGCCTTATATAAATTGGCCGACTCCCATCACCCTCATTCTCTGAATGGATTTCAGGTGGGTCCACCACAAGTCCCCAATTTTGGCGAGTATCCTCCATTTCTGGCCACCTATCGGGGAATGTTACGTTTGTTCTACTTGGGTTTCTGCAAAGACAAGTCGTGTAACGTGGAACTGGATAGGGAAGAGGGTACGGCACATATATTGGCGGAGGTGCTTGTTGCTGAGTTCTCATATGCAAAGATATTTCATCTAATTTATTCAAGATCTTGTATAATAGTTCATCTTGATTGCGATCATAGTCTCTTCGTCCACTATCATAGGGATTCTGGTTCCAATAATCAAAATATTGCGATTGTCTTGAACGCCGCTTGTGTCGCATTTGGCTAGTCGCACGTTCTCTGATATGCTTTAAAAACGAGTTGTCTTCACCTAAGTCGCTGGATGGCTCGGCGGGCGCATCGTCCACGCTGCGGGCATCGATTGTTAGAACCGTGATAACACCAATGAGGAACAAAAACAGCTTCATCTAAAAAGATAAATAGTGATAATGTTATACGTTATGTAGAATATAGTTTAACATCTAATTGGGTTGGGTTAATACCCAAGATGAAGAAAAAGCTTTTTTAATCTGTTTATTGGACTATTTGCAAAATTAACACGCGTCGGGAAATAGTTAACCTTGTGAAATATTGCAGAAGGTTGACTATAGTTTGTTTCAAGGCAAAATGTTTGACGCCTTTACAAAAATTATACGTTTACGTTTTATTTAAAAAAAATATTAAATTTTTTAATTATAGAATTTTCAAAATAACTGATTATAGCATGTAGCAGAAAAAAACCGACATAGTAAAAATGGTGATGTTGAAATTATTAACAGTGTCTTGAATATTATACTCGATTAGATTTTAAAACTAAAAGGAAAACGAAAATTTGAATAACATTTTAAAAATATGTTTAAAGATCCATAAATAGCTTAGCGCTCAGAGAACCCACCTTGTAAATTTACCGTAAATCAATCACGGAAATTATTGGTTTTAAATCGTTCTAGTATTTTTCAGGGTTATTTAATATGTGGTAGATATTCACTGGTACTCGTTGTACTCGTATGCAACTTTTTTAATTTATGGAAACATAAACTAGCACAGTAAACTTCAACACAAAACTCACGTACGTGCGTCCCTCATGACATAACGAGAAAGACTGATCGGTCGGCACAATCAGTTGCGAATTGCGATACTAGTGCGCGCACGCATTTTAAATATGTGATATACCTATACTATGACTACAATATATACATACTCACTACATACGATAATTAGATCATCGATATTTACCCTGGACTTTTACCGTTTATTCTACATGTTTTTACTAAACGTATATAGGAAAGAGCATTTTGCATGGAAATGCAGTATGATGTGGGGAGGATATATTATAGAATTACCTAACTATTTCCTGCGGTTTTACCCGCGTTAACCCCGATCGGGTATTGACAATGATGATTAATGCCTAAGCTCCATTCCCTATTCCAACCCCTTCCATCTTCCTATGCGATTTAGACTTTTTCAGACTATCAAATTTCATAAAAATCATCGGGTAATCAGTGGTTTAGATACACAGACGACTTTTTTCGTTTTGTTATTTTAAATTTATAGTAGGCATAGGAATTTTTTTTTAAATATATGTAGAGCCATAATGATTGTTGATGAATTTAAGATTACACACGCTAGGCAATTCATCGATTGACGTCATTGTTCAATTAATAAATTATTGTTTTAAATATTTTTTTATTTGTTTTGTCTCGTTTGTTTAATATATGTAAATTCCTTTACCTGTCTATTTTTATAGTAATTCTATTTATTCTTAATCAATTGTGTTGATCAATGTTTGTGATGAAGCTAAGCTAAGCCGGCCTTTTTTGGCTACATGCTTATCCTGCCGAATTCTATTGACATGGTTAAAGGGTTCCGTACCTAAAAGTATAAATCACTTTGTTGTCTGTCTGTTTGTTTGTTTTAAATTATAAATCATTACATAGTAATACAGAAATAATACAATACAAAACAAAGTAGTTTTCTGCTGTCTGTTCCTTGTATGCTTAAATGTTTAAAACTACCCAACCGCTTCTCATGTGGTTTTTTTGTTGTAACTTAACAATGAGTATCAAAGCGCCAAAAATATCAAGCAATTCGTAGTAATTGCCGTTATGCTAATTAGAGCTGTTTCAGCAGCGGATACACTTTGTTGCAAATGTACTCGCTTTGAACTCGGAACTAACTCCATACATTGTTTCCCTAAAACATTGCAAATCCATTAAGCTGACTACACGTGCATTTCAACGCCCTGCTTAAAGCTTCGCCCATTAATTCACTTCGCTATAAAATTACTTTTTAAAACATTTTACGATTATATGGAAACAAACCTCTTTCGGTGTTATATGTAAATTTACATACTAGAACCTTGAGATTGTGAATGCTTAAAATATTTAACGTGACATCCAAACTGGTCGAGTTAAGAGGCAACGAATATTTCTACGCATTTTGTTTTTTTTTCCTTTTTAGTAAAGAAATATTGGTTATACAGTTAAAAATCAATGGTAGTTATTCGCATCGCTTCTTTATGCGATGAATATTATATTTACAAAAGATGTAAAACAAAAAATAAAATATCGCACCTAAAACTCCATATAGAACAAACACCTAAAATTTTAAGTGAATAGTTAGTAATAAAACCGTCTAAAGTTAAATCGTCACTGAAAATTCGATGAATTCGTGATATTTTTACTAATTCTAAAGTAATGCAACTTTCTTTACAGAGTTTCACGTTAAGCAAAATCGAATGCTTTTGAAAAGACGCCAAATACATTTTGTACCTGTTGCATTTTGCTCATCACTTAAGTGCTGTTTCTTTTATACATTCTTTTTAGTAAAAATAGTCGACTCTTTACGTATAACAATAAAAATGAATCAAGCAACCAACTAAGTTCAAGTAGGACTACACGTAATACATTAATAGCAAATTAATTTTTAAAATCGGTTCAAATGAGCTCAGAATCTTGTTTTCAAATTCTAAAGTCTACAAAGAAACTTAATTTTTTGTGCAGATCTCGTCTTTAAAGGCACATTGCGCGAATTGTAATTTACTTTGAGTTTGTTTATTAATCGGTGAGATAATAACGTTTACCACACCACCTCATGAATTACTCGCCTAAAGATTAGACTTCACTTCCGCATTACTAATGTACTCATAACTATATGAGCCATAGATTATTATGATGCAATATTTACGGCTGACATTCTATTTATATGAACAGCGTTGATTTTTAGCATAAATCATACGTCATTACATTTTCGTAAATATTCGTCTTTTAAAATATGTGTTGTACAATTATCAAGTGATATGATAAGTATTTGAATAAGAGACAGACTACTTTTAAGAAAACAGTTGAATTTGTAAAGGTCTTTTGGAATCTAGAAATATTGATGAAATTTATAAATTAACAACCTGAAACACTTACCCTGTTTAAAGTAGGGGATACTAAAAACTATCATAGCTATTTTGCTTTGATGTTTAAGATTTTTAGCTTTTCCTTTTATTTAAGATATAGTACTTTAAAAACGTTGTTTAAAGCTTTGTATTTATCACAACAGTACAGTATGTTCAGAACATAAAAGAAGGGAACATGATAAAGCAGGGTTAATAGGGCTTCTTGGTCATAAAACAATGAGACGGTTATTCGACTCGGAAAACTCTATTATTTGCTTGGTGTGTTGAAAATATTGTTTCATTCTATAACCTTTATCGTATAATAAATATTAACATATTTTTAAAAAATGTATATTACTTTATTTAATAAATATAGAGATTAATCAATTATTAAATAATTTATTTTAAATTTCCTGATTCTATTGTTCTTGCAGTAGGTATAAACGTCTTAGATGTTTCTTAAATTTTGATAACAATTAATTTAAATTTTAGTAATATTATAAATTGTATGATTTTTTATATTGTTCTATAAAAACATTAAGATTGAACTTTGTTACCCTGTATGAGTTGGCGTATGAATGTTGTCATCGTAATATGAATAATAATATCGGAGTCACAAGTGGAATATGGACGAAAGATAAGAATTGTCGTTTAAATAAATGAATACATTAAACTTTAAACGATGCAAAAAATACGTAAGCATATTATGATAGTACTATTTTTTTTCTCGAATAAAGTAAAGTAATAAATAAAATAAAGGAAATGCGCGTGCGAGTTTTCGGGGTAAGACTGTGGGTTATGTCGGACTTCAACCGACTAAAACCCCACGGTTTTACCTAATGCCGCTATGACGGGGTCGCGGGTACCCTTTCGGACTCTTCCGTAACCCCGTCAGCGGCTGCCCGTTGCCAGGCCTGCTGCGAGTTGGCCAGAGGCCTCTTCAACACGCTAGGCGACGTGAATAGTAAAAACCATTGACGCCGCCTTAATGCCGAACGGTGGAGATGCACCGATCCACGGTCCAGAGCGCTCGCACGTGCGACGTATCGCACACACCACTGGCCGCTCTCGTGTTCCGTCTTATAAAAAGAGGGATATCGAGAGCAGCCCCCTCGATCCAATTAGCTTCGCCTAAGGTGCTGGATTGCACCCCAAACTGCTGAGCTCCCCCGCCGCGACAAGGCTTGGACTATGGTAGGGACTAGGGAGCGTCAACAAATAATGAATCCATACTTCCATACTAATATTATAAATGCGAAAGTAACTCTATCTGTCTGTCTGTCTTTACATCACGCTAAAACTACTGTGAACCGATTAGAACGAAATTTGGTACAAAGATAGTCTAAAGCCTGGGGAAGGACATAGGCTACTTTTTTTTAATCAACCCCCAAAAGGTTGCGCGAGGGGTTGAAACTTTTTATAATTTTACCCTTTCACGGCCAAACCGCTAAACCGATTGTAATGAAATTTGATACACAGATGGTCTAGAGCCTGAGATAAAACATACTTTTTAACTGGAAAAAAAGGTTAAAGGGGGGTTAAAGGGGGTCAAAGTTTATATGAAAGTCCACGCGGACGGAGCCGCGGGCAACAGCTAGTATTATCTATACTATAAAAGAACAGCAATTTATAATTTTATTAATTATCTAGGCAAGTACAATCAAATATGTACGTATAAAATAAAACCATTTTTTCCCAAAGTGTAAGACGAAATAATGTAACTGTTTTTCTTAAAAAATACACACAAATTAACAAAGTCTCAGTTTGACGGCCGTATTTCATGTAACCCTGGGGAGAATCATTACAGAAAAATTTATGGAGTGAACTGGTATTGCAATGCGAGCCCTAACACAAATGTTTACTTTTCATTCATCATATTAATTAACCGTTTTCATTGGAACTGTTTTTAAAATAATATTGTTCGAGAACAGATGTAGATACGATCTTTATAACAAGAAAACTTTGTCATTTAAAAGTTTTATTGAGATTTTTTGATACGTGTCTATTCGAGTTTCACATACTTCTTTTTTCTTTTACGTTATTAGGGTCATACACATAACGTGTGATGCTTTCAAGGGATATGCAAATGCAGAATACATTAGCGGTAAAACTTATTTCGTATGAGTCAGCCTCGAAAGCTGAATGTTTTTGAACCCTTTTATAAGCTCTATCTTGTAAATTGAGATGTTTCCGTAAAATCCTTCGTAAATGTATGTGCACTGGATTGTCTTAATCAAAATACTCGTATGCACAATTTGCGAACGTCATTCTGGTGAACGCATATTATTTTTCAGTTCGTTGATGAATGATGATTCGATGATGAAAATTTAAAAATGACACCACTTAGAAAGGTTTAATTATGTGTGATATTTGATAGTAAATTTATATTACATAATTCTTATCATAGAATTTTATGTCCTTTTATAAAGCTTTTAAAACTCTTCTTATTAAAAGATTATCATTTCACATTTCTTACTTAAAATATGATTCTAGTATTTACATCTTTCTTTTTTATTACTTTTGGCTATAAAAACCTTAAATAACATTAATTTGTGTATTTCTTAACATAACTTTTTATACAAAAAATGATCAGTATTATTATACCTATTAAAAACTCACGTATCTTGGCTGAATGCGCCTCAATAAACTCGATTATTGGAAGCAGACACAATTACAAGGACCAGTTACCTTAAATGAAAAGCCCATTCAGTGGTTTGTTTTGAGTTCAAATTGTCTGTTATTGAAATGTTGATTTTGCACTCTGAGTAAGTACTATAGTTTTTTTTCTAGTAAGACTTCACGTCTTATAATGAGGTAGGTAATATGTGGTTAAATTAAGAATTAGACACATTATTGACGTAATCGATTTCATAGAAATCTATTTGAAAGCTCAGGACATCCTTCATCAGTATCCATCTTGCAACGTGGGTATGTTGTGGGCAGGCCAATTAGGGTAATTCAAATTAAACGTATTATCTTTGCAACTTAAACGATTTTACTTCTATAACATTAAAATAATTCTACAATCGCGTAAATGATAATTACAAATACTTTGTTCAACACTAATCATTTTATAATACACAAGGATTAAGACGATGGATAACGATTCGTCGAATACATGGTGCGCTGGCCACCGCTCTCAGAAAAGTGTGTCTTCCGAGCTTGCCACCCCGCTGCCATAGCCTCGACGCTCCGCTGGAGTGACGTTGATAATCTGTCACTCTTGACAATGACATTCCGACGCGCGCCGACATATTCATATAAGTATTTCTATCTTGTTTAAATTTTTAGAGTTGTAAACTCTTTTTATAATTGCAGATTAGAGTAATTAATCTATAAGAAAAAATACAATCATACCTTTTAACGCAGAAAGATGGCGAGATTGAAGTTTCGGCAATATCAAGCAAGCAAACACTATATGACGGCACTAGGCTAAAAAGATTTAAAAGCGATAAGCAAATACTCAATTTAGTGTCATGCTGTATGCATGACCATCATTGTAGCCTTTGTTTGTACAAAAGCTGCTTAAATGTTTATGATATTATAATGTTGATGTGCATAATTCGATTTGACATGGCATTTTCCTAGCCTTTTTGTTTCATTGCAAAGTCCTTAGACATGTCTGTTAGATTAGATCATGTTATTGTTATTGTACAGAGATCACTCTGAATCATTAACTATGTGTCAAGCTATATAAAACGATAAAACATATATTCATGGTAAAATTAAATCTTAGATAAAAAAAAAGTACTTAATGTGTATAAAATTAAAATTTGTCGAACATAACTGATCAAATTTTAAAGTAAGTTCATATTTACTATAACGCAGTCGAGTAGGTATGTTAAGTAGGAATAATAAATTAAGGCAGTTTCAATATTGAACAGTCAATATGTTATCTGTTGTATAATTCATTCTAGTTATTTTCATAAAACAATACAAAATCCATTAGGTATATAAATATGCGATTTAATCTACAATATATTCACTTCGTGACTATTATTTCAATCTGATATGTCATGAACTTTACTGGAACTACAATATCGAATATAGATTGGAATCATAGCTTTATATACTCGTATGGTCGCGCGACGCGCCACACGAACGGCTAATTAGCTACTTAAACTATAGTAATGTTTGATACCTTGATTGTACATGTTGCTATTATGTGCAATATTTTTATTATCAAAATCCATAATCGAAATGATCAAATCAAATCTCTTTAGATTCATCATCCTCATTAATGGGGTGGGGTTACCAATTGCCATATAAAAATGGTATTTTTCAAATCCGTTCCAAATGGCCGAATACTGAAACGCATGTTAAATATTTAAGGCCACAATACGGGGTAAAGCATCTCCTTAACTACTAAATGGTATTCTTAACATCGATGATATTATAGCTAGAGAGCTACTGAACCCTGGGAGTAACGGTTGTCCTGTAAGGCTAGAAATTTGTATACTTATGATTTAAAGCATGCTAAAGGCAATAGCCATGACCTGGCAGGCGCCAACCCTGCACG
>DWAJ01006674.1:0-10134 GCA_018238005.1 Eurema mandarina | reverse complement strand
TAGCTCCTTAGCTTTAATATATTTTCTTCAAATAGTATTCCACATGACAGCCATGCTAAAAAAGCAATAGAATGTTTACAGCCACTTGAAACAAGATAATTTTGATTATTCTTACTTTGTAAATAATTTGCAGTATAATGATCTAATATTTTGATATAATGGCCAATAGTTGGTAAAGTTCAAAAGTACACAGAAATATTATTTTTGCATGATTATAAATATTGCTTTGTAGGTGTACGAGTAAGTAGGTTACACACGACTTAAACATGGACAGACAATCCTGTCACTTCGAAGGTCACTTAAATTCTCCAATAGTCGATGATGAGGTTAGATTCATTTTAGGGTACGAGAAGTTCTATTGTCACAGACATGAGAAGCTCAAGAGTCTATTCAACACAAAATTCAAAGGAATCAGATCATACTCCGAATACCCAGGATGTTATTGGTCTCTTGTTGAGGAAATAATTTCACACTGTAAATTTAAAGTACCTCAATACGATTTCGAGTTTTCTTTAAGAGTCTTAACAGAAGCAGCAGTATGGAACACTCGCATACATCATGAGAGTTATTATGGAATCAAAATGAATCTAGAACAAGACCTAGAAAGTTATATAGCCATCTTACATGACAGTAAAATTCAGGACCTTTATAAAGTTAAAACCAAAGTAGAACATATAAAGAGTCAGATTACAAATGTTGAACAAACACTCGGAGAATTTCATATTGTTTCTGACGATATCTTAATCGAAAAAGAACTTGCTGTTCTTAAAGTCAAAGGAGATTTCTTCTTGTTCCCCACAACGCTAATAATGTGTGTACTAGACAATCTACAAACTAGGTTTTATATCAGACTTCATGTCATGATAAAGGAGAGAAGTGATAAAATTAAAGACTTAACTGCTCACTATGATATTCTTCACTCACTATTGATAAGGTTGAGAGGTAAATATAAAAACCGGTTCTTTGAGTTGATGAAAAATTGGGACGCTTATTGTATAGGTGTTACTGTGTCTGATGAGATCGAGGACTTGGGGTTTACAACTCTCAAAGACTCCATTGAGGAGAACTTGATTGGAGAGTTTGACAGAAAAGATATTCGAGAATTCCTAGAACTCATTTCGTGTTACAGAATAACCAACAACCGAGATATAACAGCTCCAATTTCCTTATACTTCTCAAATCTCAGTAAAAATTACGGACACCCAATACTTCACCCCACTGAAGGAATTGAGAAATTAAGACTAAACTCTAAGAAGATAATTGATGTAGATGACCAAATCGCAAGAAAGGCTTTATGGATGTTCAGAAAGACATATTTTGTCAATTATTTTAGAAAAAAGGGACATTATCCAAATTACTCGAAAATAGGAGAAGTTCATCCCACCTTAGACGAGTGTCTTAAAGATGAGAGAGCTTTAACGAATAGTGAATCTAAATTACTCCCCCTATCTGCTTGGAGTAATTTGAGACTAGGGAAAAACCACGACATGAGCCTAGAAATAGATGAAAAGGAGCTACTGAAGGATACGGCTTGTTCGCCACCACGGGAAGAGTGGTTCAGACCTTATGATCAATGTGCCTTTATGAATCTTTATGGCCAGAGAAAGCCACGAAGTTGGAACCATTTTGAACCCCGTGTTCTCGCTAGATATCTCAAAGGAGATGAAGGAGAATTAGCAAAGAAAATTCTAGAACAAGAAAATCTTTATTACAATCATTTAAGAGATGATATAGTACAACTTTGTAGAAAAGAGAGAGAACTAAACATAAAAGGAAGAGTTTTTTGTAAACAGACTTATGAAATGAGACTTATGCAAGTTTGTATGGAGAAATCCTTGAGTGAGAACGTACTGCCCTTTATTAGGGAACAAACAATGACTAACACTGAGTTGGAGGTGGCAAAGCGGATGGACAAAGTAGCATCACACATCAAGGAAAAAGGACATGCGAATTTGAACCTAGATTTGAGTTCATGGAATCAGTTGAATAGGCATGATCTCAATAAATACGTCTTCCAAGAATTGGACGCACTCCACGGAAGAAAAAATCTCTATTCTGACTCGCACTTGTGGTTTAACAGGTGTATGGTGCTCCTTAGCTCCAGATTGACACCTCCAGAAATTGGTCCTGATGGAGAACCCTTAGCAGGAGATTATTGTCATTATAACCAGTTTGGAGGTTTCGAAGGGATGAGGCAAAAAGCTTGGACACTGACCACGATAATGATCATCAAGATAGCTCTTGAGGAATGCAGCATTCAGGGTGAAGTTATGGGTCAAGGAGATAACCAGATTATTCATATTAGACTAAATGACGAGCAACAAAGCAGACCTCATTTCTATATTAAGATGTTACTTAACAGTTTAGATTATCTTTTTCAATCAGCTGGTTTGCTGCTTAAGTTGCAAGAAACATGGTACTCTCAAAACCTATTTGAATACTCCAAAGTCAGGTATTACAAATCCATTCGTATCGACGACAGCCTTAAAAGATTGAATAGGATGATCCCAGATATCAATAAAGGGTTTCCTTCTCTCCAATCTCTCATTACTGGAGTATCTACCACGACAGAAAATATGTCCAGAAATTACATGTCTCCTATCACTCCTTTTTTCTTATATTCATTGGAATTGGGTAACACCCTCAAGAGAAAGGGAGTGGTCGACCTGCAAAACAGAGATACAGACAGCGTTTGTGCTCTGATGAATATTCCATCGATTCTAGGTGGATTGCCTCTATCAAATATGTATCAACATTGTCAGAGAGGATGTCCAGATCCTCTAACAATTTGGCTAAGGATTCTTCTAGTAATAAGAAGAAACAGCCCTAAAATCTACAACAGGATATTGCATCTGATCCCCTGCAGGATAAAGACGAACTATGATCCAGTTAAACTTGTTGAAGACATCTATAGCCTAAATATTATGGGGATGCCCAACTTTGAGAGAAAAGCAAGAGAGTTAATAGAAGAATTTTTACCAACATATGTGACCAATCCTAAGGTAATCAGGCTTCTGGGTGCAGATAGGAGCGACCTAGAGAGTCTATGCAGTATCTTGACAACAATGAGACCCTATGTTGCTAACTTGGCGCATGAAATACTGAAGAACTCTAACGAAGGGGTGCAACTTCAACTGATTGGCAGTTTCTCTAACCTCCAAACCATAAATCGAATGATAAATGAAGATCCAAATAGGACAGAGACAATATTCTCCTTGGGGAAATTTAAGGATGCTGAGGCCATTGAAGTTCTTAAGAAAAGAATCATCAGGTCTGAACTTCCAGTCCTCGGAACACATCTAATTGAACAAGCCCTTTCCACAATTCCTTGCACATTCAAAGCAGCACAGTGGCTAAGAGAGACGACATGGGGCTTCCCTATTACGGGGATAACTAGTCCAGTACCTTGTGAACAAGTCAAGATAGATGATTACGATAGTATAGGAAAGGAAGAAAAGCAAGACTGTATCGTAGCTAAGACCTCTTACAATCTCAAGACTATTGGGAAGTCAGCCCTCAGTTCAAGAGGACCATTCGAACCTTACTTAGGGTCTTCAACTCCCGAAAAAATGATCAGACCTAAACTGACGGTTATCAACCCGAATCCTCAAATCAAGTCAGTTATGAAGCTTTATTACATCTTAACTTACTTGGAGAGAATGGATCCAACAAGTCCGTTAATTCAGTTAGTAAAGAAAATGATCCAAGATAAATTGACTTATTTACCTTCAGAATTCAGTGAAACTCCCCTCCCAGACTGGTGTGGAAGGAATTACGGCGGGAGTTACGAGCATCGTTTCAAGGCATCTTCTCAGAAGAGATCAGCCTTGTTCTCGTTAATGGAGAATCTTGCCACTCATGTCACAATAAATACCAACCTGTTAGGCAAGGCCCTGAGGGGTAATGAGGACTATAATCTATTCTTCCAAGAAATTTTCTTATATGTTCAGAATTACATAATCGAACGAGCAAATAGAGGATTACCCATCGCAGATACTTATGCTATTCCCCTTAATTGTCCTGATTGTACTTATTTAATTCTAAATACACCAATATCAATAAACCTTCAACACATGAGTTATCAATCCAGGTTGGTCCAAGACCAGGTCTGTTCACGTCTTAGTAAAACCAACTTGACAGAGAGTATACAAATATGCACTCTAGCCATGTCTGTCTCAGTAGGTCGAAAATTGACCGTTATGAGAATGCATGAGAAAGAGGTGCACAACACCTTAGAATCCTTCCAAAGTACTAAAACAGAGGAATCTACCGAAAGAACAAGCAGCAACCTAATGTCTGAATTCAGAAACGCTAATTTTGATTATGTATTAGTCGGTATGTTACAAAACAGCAAACAATTTGTGGATTTTGTTCTGGGGAAATCTAGAGAGTATCCGGTGTCTTTGAACACCTTTCTTACCTCATTATAAATAGTGAACGGATGCAAGAAATATTCCGAGCTATCAACATACCAGTTGAGAAACACTCCTCTGTGACACAAACAAGGGTTATAATTGCTTATCAAGAAGAGGGCGTACGTTTAATAGCCAACCAGGGGCTACAATGCTTAACAAGAAGAGCGCGTACGTTTAATAGCCAACCAGGGGCTACAATGCTTAACAAGAAGAGCGCGTACGTTTAATAGCCAACCAGGGGCTACAATGCTTAACAAGAAGAGCGCGTACGTTTAATAGCCAACCAAGGGTTACAATGCTTATCTAGAAAAGCGCGTACGTTCAGTAACCAACCAAGGGTTAAAAAGCGCGTACTTCAAAAACAATAAAATTAAATTTAAAAAATATATATTTATCAACCAACAAATTACAAGAAATGTGCAGAAATCGTCTAAATCATCACAAAGAAGAATGTATGTCAACACGAGTTAGTCCAATGTGTCACGAGACGCATAACACTATTCTTCATGACGCATATGTTAACCCACATTTGGGTACACAATCGAAATCGAACAATACAATGCATACGCTGCAAAATCAAAAATCTACAATCAGCGAAACTCTGTTGTCAACTGCCCTGATTAAAGTCCGAAGTGATGGAAATGAATCAACAAAACAAAATGATAAATCAGAGTATAATCCTTTAAAATAAAACATTAAGTGAATTACGAAGTGCAAAACAAAGAAATTCGATACTTAATACGAGTAAACTTAACACTGACCTACTAATCGGATTAAAATTATTACATCATTTGAAACAAAAGCAAATTAGAATATATTAATTGTATCCAGGAATATGAAGAAATTTTTAAATTAACACTGGTACCTATCAAGGAGGGAGATGAAGAAAGAAACCAAGTCATGGCAGTCAGTCACGCCGCAACGCACCGCCGCCGCCGCCGACGCCGCCGCAGAGGCAGCCCTACCAAGAAGCCCGTTTAAGCTTATACTTATCAACATATTAGTCATTATTTTGTATAATTTTATAACCATGTTTATTTTTTAGATTTGTATCTTTTTTCTTCTTTGTATAATGTTTTTCCGGGCCCCCGAATATGTACGAGTAAGTAGGTTACTCGTACACCAAAGCCCTGGCGTCAGCGGATCGCGCGATATATAATGTGCATTAACATCGATTAAATAGAGTTCAACATAACATCTTATTGTGTTCACACCCATCATCCTGTTCGCCACTCAAAATATGTAGTTGCTACCAAGAGCCGCTACACATATTATTTTTGTATATTGAACCGTTTTCGCAGCGCACGCAGAGGAAGCCCTCAAAGATAAATATTTTTCCCCGTTTTTTCCAATTTTTCTATTATCGCTCCTATTAGTCGCAGCGTGATGTTATGTAGCCTAAAGCCTTCCTCGATAAATGGTCAATTCAATAAAAAAATAATTTTTTAATTCGAACCCGTAGATCCTGAGATTAGCGCGTTCAAACAAACAAACAAACAAACAAACTCTTCAGCTTTATATATTAGTATAGATTAGTTGTTTTTGTATTTATGTTTTTTTAAATATATTATTGTATAGTCAATTTCCCACAAAAAAACCTTCCATATTAAAATGTTCATATCATTCTATTGGTAGAATTGTTTTACTCAGGACTACACTTCTATAACTAACAGTAGATTGTAGGGACCTATTTCAAATTTATTTGTTAACTAGCTTTGCTCTGCGGATTTACGTTTTTATTTAATTTAATCCCTTGCAAATTTTAATTCCCTTAAATATTTTATATAGCGAAAAAAGGTGGCATAGAGTTTAGCAAAACTTTAATATAATATTTTTTATAATCTACTTACATAGCTGATATTGTATTGTAATAGATCACGAGTCACGAGTAAGTGCGTAGCGGCGTAGGTGAGTTGCCACTTGCCACTTGCCACTTGCCACTTGCCACTTGCCACTTGCCATTCACCTGCACGTTACACGTAAACCTACCGTTGTTTATTTATCCTCCTATCCTCCACAAACTTATGCATTGTGGCGTATCCTTCTTATATTATTAATGTGAAAGTTTGTGAGAATGTATGTATAAGATGTATGTTTGTTATACGGTTGCACCGATTTAGTTAAATTTTGGTATGTAGATAGGTAACCCCCTGGATTAACACATAGGATGCTTTTCATCTCGGTATTCCCCCGGGAACGGGAACTGAGCGAGTAAAATCGCGGGACGCAGCTAGTAATTTATAAACGTTAAAGACTTATCGAAGTACAATATAAATCTGAAAGTTTGTGCTTTTTTTTTACTCTTTTACGCAAAAACTACTGAATGAATTTGGCTGATATTTGATAAACAGGAAAACTACAAAACTATATTATTTATGGAAACAGAAGCAGGATTGACCCGTAATATTTCCAGAGTCGGAGGCGATAGTGTGCAGTCCGTCCGGCGAGTTCCTGGGCGGGTACAACGTGACGCGGCGCGGGCGGCGCTTCGAGACCTACCGCGGCATCCGGTACGCGGAGCCGCCCGTAGGGGAACTGCGCTTTCAGGTATACTCAAAGTCAAAGTCAAAGTGAAACTCATCTTTATTCAACAAGGCTGTTGCATGTAGGTTCGGAAGGCAGTTTCTACGCAATCATGATATGAAAGTTACTTGCCTGATGCCGCCCATACGTCGTCGTAAATCACGTCACTTATTATATTAGCTGTTGTTCGCGACTTCGTTCTAAGAAGTTTTTGAAGAAATTAGATAATATAAAAAGTGCTTCAGTGTTATAGTAAGTCAATCTTAGTAGATACACATACCTATACTGTCGACTTAATTCAGATCAATTAAAGGGGAATAACTTTCTCATGTCAACATAGTTATTGTGAATAATTTTCCCCGTTTTTGAAACATTTTTCGCTTATATTTTGCATATTTTTTTTTCAATTCGAACTAGTAATTTCTGAGGGTTCTAACAAACAAAAAAAACTCTGCAGATTTATAATATTAGAGTAGACTGCACATCGCCCTCAAACATGCCGCACTACAGACCGAAGTACCTAGGCTCTGAATCAAGAAGACTAAGCCATATCAGAACAACAACCGCAGCTCCGCTTTGTTGGTGAATGGCGATGGTAACGAGAGCAATAGTATGTAATAATGAAATGCTTGCAGCCTCCGCGGCCGATCCTGAGCTACCCGTCGCGGGTGGACGCGCGCGACGACGGGCCGGCGTGCCCGCTGCCCGCGCCGCCCACCTACCCCGTCGACGAGGACTGCCTCACACTCAATGTCTACACACCTTTGAGGAGTCAAAGGTACTTCATTCTTTATAAAACTTTATGCCTGCACAATATTAGATACATCACCATGTTTGATCAGCCAGTATTCAAAGATACTCTCAATAAACCTACCCGAGATAAGCCAGTTTTGCAATCACAGAACATAGTGCGACTCAGTGGTGCACATTGTCGAATTATCCAGAAGCTAATTGGAACGTGAACCTTGAGTGCTCGATTGTGCGAAGCGGTGCTGTAGTTTAAACATTCAACATAAACATTATGCCGCATAATGCGCAGTAATTGGAAAACTAGGTGTGATTTCTCTTACAAGCAACCTGATGAATCCACATTCTTATTCACACTATTAGAATAGATAGGTATCATATTAGAATAGAATATTGATGATGATATGTTGTATGTCCAGAAAAGGCCCGCTACCGGTGATATTCTTCGTCCACCCGGGCGGCTTCTACTCGATGACGGGGCGCAGCGACCTGGCCGGCCCGCACTACCTCCTCGACAGAGATGTGGTCCTGGTCACCATCAACTACAGGCTTGGCTCGCTGGGTAAATATGCTCCGCCAACTAACTTTAACCCACGCTATTTTTCAGGCTATTTTTGAAGATATTTGTCCAGTTATCAGAGATGAAAAAGTGACAGCTCATAAAATTACGAGAGGGTACACAGTACCTGATTCATACATTCGGTTAACGCTACGATTTGTATAGTCAGGCCTTAGAGTCAGGCTAGTTCGATAATGTAAACAAATGTGACTATGTAAGTATATTACAAATATACATATAAAGATTTTCCGAATTAATAATACCAGAGCATGGGAAGAAGAAGAAGGAAGAAGGCATAGCAGAAGATATATTGAACGTTTAAGCTACTGCGCAGGTTTCCTGAGCACGGGCGACGAGGTGGCGCCCGGCAACAACGGCTACAAGGACATGGTGGCGGCGCTGCGCTGGACGCGGCGCAACATCGCGGCGTTCGGCGGCGACCCGCACCGCGTCACGTTCGCCGGCTGCAGCGCCGGCTCTATCAGCGCTATGCTCATGATGGTCTCGCCCATGTCTACAGGTATCAACCCTACTCTTTACTTTATGCCCAAGTATTTTTTTGTAGCGGCTCTTATCTTATCATCTTGAAGGTGTAGCTACCAGCTACACCTCTAAGATGCGAACAGGATGAACTTTATGTATAATGCTTAAGTTAAATATAATGTTTTATTAGGTGTGCACGCAATAAAATGTTAGAATGGACTCGCTTAAAACTGCAAATATAAAATGTTAGCCTCAATTAGCGACTAGAGAGCGACTTGTTGGCAACGCTAATGTTTTGCTGTACCTACCATTTACTTAATCGTACACTTTAGACGAACTACTTCAAGACTCTTATGTTTTATTCTATGTCTATTGAAGTCATTGATATGCATATTATGTACGAGTATACAGAAATTGAATAGACATGGTAGAGCGTATTGCGGTTGTATCACGAATGTATTGCGGGAAGGATGATGTGAGTATACTGTATGTGTAATGCAGGTCTGTTCCACGGCGCGATCTCGATGAGCGGCTCGCCGATCGGCAAGGAGCCGCTGCCGGCGCACCAGCGCCACCTGGCCGTGCGCCAGGCGCAGCTGCTCGACTGCCCCACCAACTCCTCGAGGGCCATCGTCGACTGCCTCAAGACTAAGCCTTGGAGGCAGCTCGGCGACTCGCTCCGCGGCTTCTTTGTTAGTGCTCTTTTGTTTTATGACGCGTGCTACTTTTTAATGACACTTCTTGATGATACAACATTTTATTACCCAAGGATCATTATATTGAATATTTCCAATTTGTTTCTGTTAGGAATTCGGTACCTTCGATCCAGTGACCATCTGGACGGCGGTGGTGGAGCCGGACTTCGGGCAGGAGCGGTTCCTGGCGCGGCAGCCGGACGAGGACATCCGGGCCGGGCGCTTGTATGCCGTGCCGCATCTCGTCAGCCAGACCAGGGACGAGTTCTACTGGTTCGCTTTTAGTGAGTACTGAGTATACACTAGGAAGCAATTTGGTGTGAAAGGCACTGCCGCACTAAACTTTAATTACTTGTTAATAAAGGGAGGTTTATTTGAGAAGGTACTTTAACGTATAGTTCATTTTGAAATACAATTTAATAAATAATTTAGAGATTGATCATATTGACATAATATTATTTAAAAAGATTATACAACGTGTAACAGAAATGCGTGGTCATATTTAAGGATCACAAGAATACCTAATTTTAAATTAATAAATTAAAAATTCATTTCATTTGAACTATTTATAATCAAGATATTGATTTTATATTTCTATTGACCAGCATATCGATTATTAAATTTATCGACACTACGACATCACTTTAGAGCTATCAGCTGTTACGTGTCAATGACCCCATGACCCTATGACAATGCATTTCATTGAAAAAGT
>DWAJ01006673.1:0-10136 GCA_018238005.1 Eurema mandarina | reverse complement strand
CATTCATTCCCCTGTTTACGCATAATGAAACCGTGAGTCGAATGTTGAAAGATAAACGTTTACAGACTATGTACGTGTGGGTTATCTTCTAAAGCTCTCCGGGCCTGCTCAGTATTCTACAAGGTGTTAATCGATAGAGATTAAAAACCATTGACCTTCGTTAAAGCATCTGCATAGCTATTCAAACCCGGTGTCGTACGAACAATGTTGCCATTACTCGTAATATCACACAGACGTCAAATCGTTTAGGAGTGTATCTTATGAGATCGGATACGTAATTAAATGAGTCATAACTCAGATGACAATACCTAGTAATGGTAATGATATTTATAGATTTTAAGACGTGCAGTGCTGATTGAATTTACAATATTTTTTATTATATATTTAGAATTTTAGTAGTGTAATTTCTAATTTTATAAAGATAAAAAGATATTATACAAATATTATTTATAATAATAATAATTTCTTTTTCTCTTCGCAAAGGTACCATAAGTATTACACAATTAACAGAAAACACATATTAACAATAAACACCTTTGTGAGAAACTGGAGTCCATACTAACAAATTTTTGGACATACATAGCCATTTCAGTACTTTTGTCTTATTGTTTTAAAAAACGACAAATTAGCCGAAAGTTAGGTGTTGTAGAGAAGTCGAATTATAAAGCTACAAATCGCAAAAGCTTTACGATACTACGATAAAGGCGATTTATACCATTTGCTTTGCCCTTTGATAAACAATACTATAGCATAGTAATACACGGACACTTATTGACATATCGTGTCGTTATTATCACTGTGTCGATGAACCCGTCCCAGGGCCGACATGATATTATGCAAAGGTATTTTATACGTAGTTTATTTTTAAACACACTTATAAAGCCCTACGAATTAATACGTAACGCTTAATTTGAATTTTTTTAATGTTTCAATTAAACATGACCTTTATTTGTAGGACAAAGATAAGACGGAATAAATTGAAATTTCCAAAACTAACGACATTAATTGTTATTTTCATGTAATCTTACTTTGTGTGCCTACATGAAGTTTTGCATCTGAAGGTCGAATTTTAATACGTAATTAACAACAAATTTTTATGCTAAGCAAAGATATTACAATGTAATACAAAAGATTAAAACAGAGTTTTACATATAAAATTTATATACAGCACTAACATAAAAAAGAACAGCAAATAAATATATTTTGATAAGTGCTATATTTAGAAGTTAAACAACAAAATTTGAATAATAAAACTTAGTCAAGTTTAGAGCTGTTGATCGCTACTAATTAATTCGTAATTAAAAATTCTGGTGCGCCCGCGCAGACGTCGACTTCTACCAATTACACTGGCCAAATGGTTCAATTTAAAATGGACACTATTTTTATCGGCATTAAGTATAAAATAACGATTATGAATGTGCTCTGGATGAAGGGCAAGCGACAGTTGTTTTATTTTGAACTATATTTAGTACTTTGACTGAATTGTTACTGTGCCAGCTTTGTATGGAGCGATATGAGTTCGGCATACTTGATGAATGAACCGCTTTGATATTTATACGTGTATGGCTTTAGAAATCTAGCTGCATCGTATTTAATACTTAGGTGTCTGGCATTCTTACTCGCAACTTATTTTATAATGTTTCATTAAAAATATTCTTGAAATCTTTGAATCTACTGAACTTATTCAGATACTATATAAACAAAGAAAAATTACTAAGGGCATCTTCAATTTAAACGATGTACTACAGCGTTGAACAGAAAATAAAAATAAAAAAAAAACCTTAACTTAGACCATTTTGCAAACGAACTAAAGTAGATATTTATAAACACTTAATTGATATAAAGATTATTCAGCTAGCTAGTTTTGTATGGATATTGGATATGTCTTAAAAACCATTTGGATTTTAAATATATTAATCATTTGTCTGAAATAAAGCTTTTGCCCGAATACGAACATCTGTTTTGTTGAGTGTTGACTACGCAAAAAATGTTGGCTATCAAATATACCAGCGCTAACAAAATTAGAACAACGAACACTGAGGAAGCAAAGTTATTGTAAACTTTTAATTTACTAAAGAAGCTGACTAATGAAATGTGAACCAGATATTGGATAGGCATTCATATTTCATATAAAAATGTAGGTAATCTAAAACAATATTCTACATATAATAACTGAATTTTATTAAGTATTCAGGTCGATCAACAACCGATAATTAATAACAAGTCATTTTTAATGTTCTTATTTTTTTGGAATTAAACGATCATACTGTTAATTTACTGGCTGTGCTAAAACATTGCATTGTGTGGTTCGGATTTCGGATTACAATTATCATTTAACGCTGAAGATATGCAGTATTCACGCATAAAGCCTTTGTTAAGTATATATTTTAAATAACAGTTCATATATGTATATTCTGTATTCTGAGTATATGTCATACTTAATAGGAAAAATGAGCACAAAACATATCAAATTGTAACATGTCTGTACGCGTATAATATTATTTTTCTGAACAAAAGTCAATGCTAAGTTACTATCCATCCAACAATCACAATACCATACCAACATTCGAAGGGTTGTTAAATAAAATGCGAATCACGCACGCGTGTACGAAACGTCTCATTGTTTCCTTGAAATAACTGGTCGTGATGAAAGGTTTTATACTCTCCAAAATCCATATTCGCAGAGATCTGTTCAAAAACATGTCAGCAGGCGACGTTTCTACCTGCTTGGGTCCCGTTGCGTGCAAGGTGTACAGCGCCCTACACGCACACAATCAAAAGACCTATTAAAACTCACTAACACTCGCAAAACCTGCGTGTGCGCATCTGTTGCTTCACCCCCTCCCGCCCCCGCAACCATAGAGCACCAACCTCAGCTGTACGGATGATGGACAGATTTTTAAAGCGAGATCGCTCTCGGCAAAAGCATATTAGAATACACATTCGCATGCCTCAAACTACACTATTATTTTAATACATCGCCTATATTTAAATAATTGCTGGAAATTTCCTGTGTTTTATCACATCATATTTTTTCCATATCGTGACTTTAGACGTTTAATTATTTGATAAGATTAAAACATTCGTGTTTCAAAGGCAGGGAAATACAAATCAATCTAGTATGAATAACAACAATATACTTAAGATACAATAGAACACTAATTTATGTATTACCTTACATGTTTAAGGACAAAATAATTGCTATATAAAAGCCCTACCGCTCAATAAAAACTTTTTACTAGATACAATTAAATTGGTTTAAGCTTATGTTTGCTCCAATTTGCCTCCATTTTAAATATATGTATGCATATGAGAAATATACTAAAACCCTCAGATTTGTCAAGCGTTTCCTAATGTTAGACATAAACGCATAAAGTATTTGAAACAAAGAGCCGTGGAAAGACTCGGACCACCTGTGGCCTGCGGCCAACCTGCACAAAAGATACTAAAGCAAAATTCTAGTGCCTCATATTGACACAAAAGATAGTACAAGTAAAAGAAAAAAAATGCACATTATTTATGCAAGCCTTGTAAAATACTAGTCGTCGAAATTGCCCAAAAAACGGTTGTGGCATTTTTAGGTTCTATTTCTTGAAAATCAAGCAAATTATTTTCTTATGTGTAACATGTTAAGAGACTACCCTTATTCTTATGATGTACAACAGGTGTGTATCCACGGCTTATTGTTGCGGAAGTTCTAAGGGAATATTTTTTGTTCAAAAGTGGGTTGCTCATAGATCATTTATTGCTCATACATTCATTATTTCTCCTTAACTCGGTAAGTGGTTAATCATATGTTAAAGTGGATAATATGAATGTGAGAAAGATATAATATTTTTTATGTATTTTGCCTTTCTTTTTTCTTTTTTGTTTTGAATTTTATGCCTCTGGGCTTCAAGATATTTTATCGCTGGTTAACAACATAGAAAATTGAATTTGAATACATAATTTACATAAGCTTGTAGCCTTCAGATAAGCAGATAACAGTGTGGATATGTGATAACATGATAATATGTAACTGCGTAACGTTTACTGATTTTTCTGCGTTTGTGCGAACACAAAATATGTATCTGGTATATTTCACGTGATAAGACGTACTATTGAAACTAATATAACGAAGTGGATTGATTTAAGCTTTCCTGTATAATGCATCGTTTTGTTAATTCATCGTATCTGCGTCGTAATTTCGATAAAGACGGGCACGTTAAGTAGGCGTTGGCACTCCTCTCGTCAGATAAATAATCCTTAACACATTTCACACAGCTTTCATGGTAACTTTACATTTGATAACCAGAATCCGATTGAAGAATATCAGTTTTTATTTGCGACCTATGCCTTTACCTAATCTACTCTATATATTTTAAATGAATATGATTAAACACGAAAATATATATAGATGCCTACTAAAGTAAAGTTATAAAGTAAGTATATTTCTGTACCCACGAATAAGGTGCGAGTATGTTGGAATGTGTTTACTTTTTCGTAAACTTTTAACCTTGTACTGTGTTGTACGCGACTGTAAAAATCAATTGCTATTTCAGATACCATTAAATCAGTAATATGTTATGTAAGATACGTCTAGAGCTTCGAGAATTGTTGAATGAAATTAAAAGTTGCTAGTCGTGCCAAGCCATTATTGTTAATGTTCAAAGAAAGTTGTCAATTTTAAAAACAGTATTTTATTATTTAACTAGTTAGAATAGTAAACATTGACTTATTAAATGAATTCAAACCATCAACCCAGTATTTTTTTCTTTCCTTTGATTGTTGGCTCCCGCGATTTGCTGCAGAAAAAATATCTACATATTTTATTATTAAATAATTCTCACTCAACGTAGTATTTATGAACGTGTTTTCTTCTTTCTCGTCATTTCAATATTTTTTTTGCGATTTTTGACCTGTTATATTATTTTAAATATATTCAAATGAAAATCGCGGTCGACTGTTGAATTTCAAGAAAAAAACCATTTATTAAAGATGTAACAACTAATATAGGATTACAATATCGTTACAGTACCTACATACTCTCTGGATTGCAATGCAAACTATTTTTTAATCTGTGGCGATACCAAGAAATTGCCGCCGTTACAAGAACAAGCGCGAACATTGTTTCAAGTTATCGAAACTTGGACGACAAAAATAACTATGGAAGGGTTTCAGTTCATACAGTAGGCTGGAGCGGTTCAGCTTTGTGAATCAATGAGTTTTGTGTTTCAGTTCAATTGAAATTTGCAATGGACTAAGCTTGTAAAGAAATTATGTAGTTATAATTGAAGAGGCCGCTGTTTACTCTTACTTTATATTGTATAATATATAAAACGCATATGCATTTATAATTACTACGTAAGTTTGAAAAAAAAATTAATATACAGAGCGTGTCTAGAAATTGGTTTAGAATCTCTTTGATATAAGTAAAGGTTACCTACATATTTTTCATATTTATTCTTTATGGTTGAAAACTATCTATGACTATTCTGAAGGTTTAATAAAGAGCCGTGTCTAATAGTTTAGTCGGGTAAAATGATTTGATTTTTAATTTTTATATATTGTCTAGTACAATTAATGTACACATATTGTAGTTTATGAAAGAGAAATAATATAGGTACATTTCGTAGAACTTCATCTTACACCTTCTCAAACTTTACTAGGTATTATATTCTTTCATAAAATGGGTAGGGTATTTTGTATTGCATGAGACTATACTTTTGGCTTAACAAAATTATAATAATTTTAATATGAGAAAACAATTGTGACTCTATTAAAGACAAGGTTGAAACAGATAATCAAAACTAAGTTAAACTTCAAATTGTTCAGCTTTTAGATAAAAGTTCCTTATATGAAATAGGTTTATGCTGTTATTATATATCTATCTGAGTATAAGTGTTACTGGACACGTTCTTATTACACGTTCTTAGGACACGATATTATGTTTATGTAATAATTTAGGTTAAATATAATTTACTAATTAGTCAATAGGCTAGATTGTAAAATAAATAAAGTGTTACTTTATTGGTAAAAAAAAATATATATCTGATATCATTGTCTATTATGCAACCTTTAAGTAAAGCTTATTGTATGAACATCTATTATTGTGACTGGAATATAATATAGCGAGATGACACGAACAAGTGTCACCTTCCCAGTGGTATAAAAAGATAAGTCGATATACCTATAGCGAAAGTAACAAAACAAAATCTAAAAAGTGTTACAGAAGGTATAAATGAAAACTTTTTTATCTATCACCTGATAAGTGATAAAAGTAAAGTTTCAAGAAATCGTATCAGCCTATTCGACTAATATACCTACATTGTAGTAAGTACCTATAACATCTGTTTGTCATGAAACAAAATCAAGTTGTGATGTATATCGCATTCATTAGATTGGCCCTCGAGCCTAGATCAATGAAAAATATTATGAAAATGTATGACTACATACTATCGTAATCGTATTTTTAATGATACATCTAATATCTTATCTGTCAAAGCTTATCTTTTTGATAAAGGCATATATGTACCTGACGTCATTGTTTTCGCTAAATGCCTATGAGAAATTAAATGCAAGTATAGCTTCAGACGTATGAGTTGATTTAATGCCTCATAACTGCAACCTTTGTTTAAAAGTAACTTTGTAAACACAACTGTTAAACTATTGATTTATCGAACAGCCTGTTATCGTCACCCATAAAATCGAACTACAAAATGACATTAATTATTCATATAAACAGTAAATTATATCATTTTGATAAAAGCTATCAAATGGATTCGCATATGATTCAAAGGTGTGGTCTGATCGAGTTGTGAGGCAGTGTTATTAGCAAGAATCGATTTGTGGCAAGACGAGTATCGCTCGACTCAGGTAGCCCGGGATAAAAACACTTGAAATGGAACGGACGCAGCCGGTCTCACCTAGATAACGCGCTCGAGCGATTAAAAGACCATACAACCTAGCGCCCGGATTACAAACCCGGTTTCGCGTCGTCGCTCCATGAATCAACTTCTGTCTCGCGTCTCACTCATTACAATAAGCCTCTAATATCCCATTCATATCACACGCACACCGATAATAATATAAATAGGCCCTAACGTCCAATGAATGAACTTATAACATGTAAATTCGTCGCTCAAATCGCGACAGGCTCGCGCGTAGGCGTCGAGTTTGAATGAAAATAAACATATCCATCGCGGCTTACCTTTCGATTTTAATTAAGGTATCCAGATTAGCGATCGAATCACAGCACTATGTAGAAGTTTTAGTGCAGGTTACACTGATCATGCGTGCATATCACTGTTTAGTACGCGAGACGGTGAGCGGCGCGGTCGACACGTCTGTACCCCGGGCCGGCTGTATCGGCACTGCGCCAACACGACCGCAGAGGTGCGCCCGCGTCGCACGCACACACGCGCGTTCATTGAGCAGCGCGGTGGAGGGGCGCGCTCATGAATGGACGTAGTGAAGCTATGTTGTATAGATATCACTGATAAGGAGCTTCGCGTTATAACAACACTGTTATTAGTTATAGGTAGTGAAGCGCGGTCGCTGAAAACGCTTGCAAACACTCGATATGCAATAGATGATTAAACCTAAGCGAAATACGATAGCTGTAGCTGTACATTATGACTTGGCAACGCAATATAACAAGAATTGGATCACTTTAATGTTTACAAGGCTTTATTTAAACTCAATCATTACATTACATTATATGAAACAAAGTCGTTTTCTTCTGTCTGTCCCTATGTATTCTTAAATCTTTTTAGTTAGTTAATCAGATAGAGTGATTCAAGAGGAAGGTTTATGTGTATAATGCATGCTTAAGTGCAGTTAAAACCACGGGGCGCGGCCAACAACGCTGCCTTTAAACAAAAATCTAAGCAATAAAAACAATTTGGTTCGATATAGTTTAATAAATAAAATATAATATAAAGCGTAACATTGTTAAATGAAAATAATATAGTCAATTGAGTTATGAGAGTCCCTTCAGGAAGCTGGCTAGTTTGTGGCTCTTGTAGTCGGCGCGCAGTTGTATGAAGTTCAACAAGATTGAATGGTCCAACTCCGCCTGTGTACAAACAAATTGTTACTTAATATAGCGAGATCGATCTGCATGATATTTAAAGTATTCGGGATATCGTTCCCGACATGATTTTGAGATTTTGTATGATATTATTTATATATTTAATATCGCTCAAAATCGATTGACCTTTGTATGTACCTTGTAAGATTATATTTAGAAAAAAATCCCCGTATAAGTTGGCATATGTTAGGTAAATTCCTTAATAGTAGATTAAAAAACTATAATATAATAACAATGTAATTTTGGTTCATTCAGCATACCTCTGTAGACATAATTATTTATATAGCTAACGATTTCTGTATTATCTATATGTAATAGATAAATACTTGATAAGATCAACGGAAAAATCTTTCGAAAAGTATAAAATAATTTGTGACAATATACAAAGGAACAAACGTTTTCGTTATAAAAATTCTGTAAATGAAATATTGTAGGCACTAATTACATGGACATAATATGGGTTATTCATAAAAATGCGTTGTCAAAATATACTGCTATTATTTAAGAACATATCTTTTAGAAAAAAACTACAGACATACTTAAAAAAAGTTTTCATTTAAATATCACGCATCAATACATCGATTGCGATTAAAATAGATCTGTATTGATCGCTTTGTTCATTTCATAACTTAACTACCTACTTATATCGTACATACAATACCGTCAATCAGATTTATAAACACTAAGATGTTATTAGGGACTACAAAACTTGTAGTAAGGTTATTGGTGTTTTGGACTGTAGTTATTTGAGGTCCTGTGGGTAGTTTTAATGCCGAAATGGACCGGCTCGCGCGAGAGTACATAATATATTTCATAGAAAGATTGCAAGTTATGTCGGTGTCATGGCAAATGACTGTTTCAACATAACTCTGAAATGTGAATCAATTCATAATCTAAAAGTACCCAGAGGATATCAAGTCAGTTAAACGCCTAAATATCACGTCCTACCAACTTAGATTTTATGTACAAATGTCGTTTACAAAAGCTCAAAGCGTGTTTTAATCTGGATAATGAAAAACAGGGTCCTAGGTATGTATTGAGAGCAGATTTTACAACTAGACCGACAGTTCTCATATTAACACGTGCTAACCTATAAATTGCAAATCAGTTTATTTATAACCGTAGTCATTGTTTTGAGTTATGTTTGTTGAATATGGCTGACTAAGATGGCTGCCACCACAAAATGGCGGCTTTAACATTTTGTCATTACCCTTTCAATACATATATTAAATCGAATAGGCCGACTACTAGAATAGTTTAAGAACCTACACAATTATTAATTGTCAACCAAATGGTGCCTGTAGAGTACCCTTTTTCCACTCTATAACTCTTTATATCCGTGTCATATGAACACTGAACAGACTACTGATTCCTTAACACAATCTGTGTTTCAAATAATCTAGCTAGGGATAAGTTGTGACGTCGTAAACCTTTGTACACAACACTAGGTATCAAGTTTCAATGCAAATGAAAAGGTAAATAGCATTCACATAAATAGGATTTTATCATTAAGTTTTTCAGGTTAATGTAATAGATTTAACAATAAAAGACCTGGCACCTGTAATACAGCTCTCAGCTACTATAGGTGCCATCAATCCTCTATATATTTTTGTGTATAATTATTTTTATTTTTCCATAACACTGTTGATTATACAAACAAAGCAAAGTAAGCACGTGTAAAAAAGCAACTAATTATAATGTACAAGGCCTTATTGCTAACGAAGAGATAAAGACATATTTATCGATATAATCAACTTTAGATAATAAACAACACACAATACATAATAATATAATAGTGAACTTTTACATAAGTATACTAACCAGTGTAGTCATAATATTATAGTTGAGATTAGTTAAAACTGATAAGAGTGAAAACGACAGGTAAGGGAGAAGGAGAAGAGAAGAGGAAATACTAAAGGGATAGGTAGGACTCCTTGAGATTTTTTTTTAAAGAAGTGAGAGATTATGTATATCTGTTAATGTAAATAGATCAATAGAAGCGGTCTCACCAGGGTCTCGCCCTCGCAGACCTGGTGCAGGTTCTCGGGCTTGACGAGCAGCAGGT
>DWAJ01006672.1:0-10138 GCA_018238005.1 Eurema mandarina | reverse complement strand
TTACATTACGGCTAGCCGTTTTACAAAACAGGGCCGTTTTGCAAAGCGGCGGTTCAACGATTAGCCGTATTGAATGCGGATAAGTAAAAAACCGCCTAAATGTATTCGTCGCCATATGTTAGTTTTTAATATATTAGGTTAGGTTAGGTTAGTTATTTATCATTATAAAAAAACTTATTTACTCATCTTTAATAAAAATGAAGCTGAGTAATCAAGTTTTTTTATATTGATACAAAAACTATGACAATGATGCAAAAATAATAAGAATATAAGAATTTATAATGATACAAAAACTACGCAATACAATGCGGCTAAACGTTGAACCGCCGCTTTGCAAAACGGCCCTGTTTTGTAAAACGGCTAGCCGTAATGTAATACAGCGGATTATACAATCCGCCTGCGACAGATATACATAAAGATGGAATCAAGTATCAAAATAATATTATAAATGCTAAAGATTCTTTGGATGTTTGGATGTGTGTCAGTCACAGTCAGAAGGAATGAATTTTATACAATGCGGATCAAAAATACTAAAAGACAATAAATTCATATCGACGTATCGGTTATTTGAACATTAGGAAATTTCTTCCAAAATTGTAGTTGTATTGTTGTTATTTTATAACTTTAAATCTACAAATGGAGTTATTGTAAAGGTGTCATTAATATTACCAATATGCCATTTTTGATTTTTAAAACTTATTCTTTCTCCCTATAAAGTCTAAATATTTGTACATGTATTTATTTTCATGGAATCTAATTTCTAAACTCCAAAAATACCAAAACCACGAGATATAAAACGCATTAATGAGACCACACAAGCCTTTATTACAATATCATGTTTTAACACCCATTAAAGTATTTTTGAATAAACAATAGTCGTTAAAGAATTTCCTTCGTAAGTAAATAATTAATATTCAATACAAAGTCGAAACACTTCGTGATAATTTGTAAGCACGTCTACGGCTGCTAGGGTTGCCACTGCCTAGAAATAAAATCAGTTTTTCATAAGATGACCTTGATGACACAGATTCATTCAAATTATTGTTTTTTTAATTGTTAGTTTTAGATATAGCATATACTAGTCGTATATGGTTATTTTTGTATAATTTTTTTAGGGCCCTTATAATAAATTTTAGTTAAGTGTATGATTTTAAATGTCTTACATGTATCTAAATTAGTGTAAAATCTTATGACTATATTATTTTAATAATTTCCTTATTGTTTGAAAGGAAATTGTGTCGCAATAAAAAGTTTTAATATTACCCTATAAACAATTGTGTGGCAACCCTATCTCAAAATCAAGACAAGGCAATAAGGTCGAACAATAGCTAAATACCTTTTCTTTTTAACAATTTGTATGCGACGGGCGTATGCATAAAAAATGAGCCGATGTTTGAACACAGTGTTTTCTTTCTGAAATAGCTCCTTTGAGCTTGCGCTAAAATGTTTCACGTTTCATTACTACTAGACTAGGGAAATGAATGGCTTTAAGTACTTAGAACATTATTGAATGCATAGTGACTTAGATTTTTCTTTCGTTTCATTCTTTTGTAGTGAATTTCGGATACGATTTCTGAATCGCGCTTATAATATTTTTTAGGCTTAGTATATAGAAACAGCGAACCAGCTGATCAGTCACTATGTACTAGTTTATTTAGTAGTGGTTAAATTTAAACACAAATCTTTATTCTCATCCTAAAATATTGGTTTCACTGTTAGAACTAAAATAATTTAAAATTTTTACCAAAATAATCCATTAAAGCTATTTTTATAAATAAGCTTGTTATTTTATCTCTTCATTATTAAAGCTTGACAAAGTGTTGCTAGTTAGTTATCCACTTTCTCACATTATACAAGAAATATTAAAAAAAATAATATAATTCATCTGAGCTTGTATTTATAAACATAATTTGACAGTAATTCGATAAAACGCTGATGTGATAAATTAATTTCTGCGAGCGAACAACAGATTACAGTCGACTTAGTACTTAAAATTTCAATCAGAGGCTGCAGTGCGTAATGACAGTGTTCACGTATTCGCTGCATATCCATTAATTTGTATGGAAATCGGTTCAATTGCACGCTCGTCATGGATAGTCCCTATTCGGTCTTACTGAATTGAGAATTCAAAGAGGCAATTGCGTTCAATGCGTTTTGCGACATCCTTTTTTATTAAATACACCAGCCAAGGCAAACGAGCAAGCCACCTTGTTTATATAATGAAGTTGGGAGACGAGCTGGACCACTCCTGATGGTAGAGAAACGCCAGCCAATAACCAATGCAGTGCTACCCGGAACTTTGCTCGAAGCCAAGCCCCGGACAGGGGTCCACGACACCGACGCTCCCCAGTCATAAGATGTTAAGACTTATTAGCCTTAATCTCACCTAATGCATATCCAAGATATAAATTACCTACGGGCCAAATCACTGTCAAGTCCCTTCAGTAGTTTGAGCTTGACAAACAAACATTCGCGTTTAAATATATTAGTAGGACATAATAATATGTTATTTAGATCCTATTTTATTTTGTACTACATTTGTCAAAAAGCAAATTATCTTCAAACAATGATTAACAATTATTGCTGTCATTTCTCTCAATAAATAAACCACGACCTACTTGCAAATTACTTGTGTGAAAACATTAAACACAAACAATTTATTTGTTTAATCAATATATTGAATATTTCAATTAATTACGGATGACCCGTGATACAATTACATTATTGGCGGTTTGATAAAATTGTTGTACGAGTTTAATTATGTATATGGATAGGTTAGCTCTATATAGCGATAGTCTAGCTAGAGAAGCGACTTCGTTCTCGCTGTACCTATCTTATATTATGTTACGTTATACCCTACACCTAGCCTTCTTCTTTGCTTAAGAACCAACCTCGAACTTCAAAAAACAAGAATAATCGAAATCAATTTAGCGACACATTTGGCGATTTATGAGACGTACTAACATATTTTATAACTTTTACGAATTAATATATAATATATTAATAAGACAAATTAAAGGAATTAAATATTAAAATACTTAATTATTATAGTTAAGTCTGTTTGTATGGTTTTGTATCTTGGTAAGTTAATAAAATAATTTTTGGGTGCGATCCTTTGTTTTGAAACAACTTGCATTTTGGATTTGCATGGACGGAAATATATTTTTCATAATGTAAAAAAACATTCTGCTTTAATGTAACATAATCTAAGAAAACTACATACACAAGACAAGTCGTACCGAAAATTTTAAAATCTTTAATTTTTAAAACCGTTATTCCGTATTTCAAGACCCGAATAAAATTTTCAAAGAAAGAATCTTGTTTTAAAAAGAAAATCGGTGCGGTGCAGAAATAACGAAATATGTCCGCAGCTGAGCGTTTGCAAAGACAACATAACACGATTACGTGACTGTATGGTAGGTCAAGCAACCAGTATATAGTGACCCCTGATAGTGTTCCGACTGTGCAACGGATAAGGCCTTGTAGGGTTGCCATCTTTTGAAATACAACGGACTTGCCATAGTATTGGACCGGACATATCGCTTTGATTTTCACGCCGGACATTAAATTTCTTTAAATTAATTTAATTTAATTTTGAGTTATTATAAGCAATCAACCTTATCTAAACAACAACCCTTGCCACGCTATAAAATTCTCATCTTACAAAAATCTCATGCTTATGCTATCATTGTAGATCAAAATAACTTAAAACATTATTTTAAGCATGTTTATTATTTCATTTTCCCGAGAAAATGTCACAAGAACACTGAAATAATTAGAACTAATATTACCTATATTTGTGTGTTGTTTAGGTAATCTCGGGATCTACTGAACCGATTTAAAAAATTATTTCACCAATAGAAAGCCACATTATTGCTGAGTTTCATAGGCTTTATAAAAAAACCGAAAAGGATAATTAACATTATGCCCAACGTAGTGGGCACGGGTCATCTAGTTGTATATAAGGAGAGATCCTATATAAAAATTGGCGGACATGAAATCAAAAATGGTCCGGACAAAATATTCAAATATGTCCGGCCGGAATATCAGCAACCCTACGTGGGAGGACTATAATAGGCGACCAGGGATCAACATACGCGGTTACCGCAGTCCCAGATAACAATATATCTGGCATTCCGTTTGTCACAATGCTTCAATTAGCTATCGAAGCGAGATAAACTTGTAAATACATGCTATTCCGTGTTGAGCCTAATATCAAGTTTGGTAGAACATTACTTAGTTTAGAACGTCTCAATATCATGAGTATGAAGATTATAATAATTTAATGTGATAGCTGAGTGTATCTGTTACTCTTAAAATTAAAAAAAAGTATAGTATAGTCTAATACCAAAATACTGAAACGCTACTCAAATTGATCCTATTTGACAGTCCATAAAAATCTGTCAAAATTACTAAACTTGAGGCATGCTTAAATTTGATTTGCGTATAAGTATTTGGCCATAATTTTCTTAAGTTTATGTGTTAAAATCTGACCTCATTGTAAGAAATTAAGTCGTTTAAATGTACTGGATATATTAGATAAATATCTTCAACTAAATAAGTTATAACTTAGTTAAATAACTTACTAAGTAAAAGCTCAACGACCCCGCTACTCATACTTACAAGTTCATAATGAATCGCAGCTGTAATTTAAAAACCATCCAAGCGTTAGAGAACAATCTTCAGTTGTTGATAATTGGCAAAACGAGCAAAGGTTAAAGAAATTCATTATAGGAATGTAAGGGCGGGTTTATAATGTCTCTTGTGAGAAGTATTCTTAAATGATGCAGGATTTAAAATAATTAAGTACGAAAAATGAAACTGATCATATGATTTGATTCTGAAGATTTTTGAAAAGATATTCTTACATTTAATTTCTGTTTCACGACTCTCTCTGTAAGGCAAAAAATAAAACATAACGCGGCTGTGAACTTCGCATTGATTAGCGAAGTAAGTTACATAACAAACATTTTGTTAGTTTAAAGATGAAGTAATACTGTGACCGCATCCTACTAATCTGGGCAAACGAAACGCAGTGGTGAGCTTCATATTGACTAGCGCAGTTAGATTTATCACTTACATTTTATTAGTTTAACAACCATATAGCAATGTGAACGCATCCTTCTAATCTGCATAAGTGAATAAAGACATGTTCAGACAAACGAAACGCAGCTGTGAACTTCACATTGATTAGCGCAGTTAGATTTATAACGAACAGTTAATTAGAAGCGAAGGGATCAAAGAATCATACGGTTATTAAACGTGTCAAGTTGCTCAAAAATAATTGTGACGAATTTGGTTGAAAGGGGAATTTCGGACGGATATAACGCGCAGTTAATTTGATCACTTCGTTTCGGATTTCGAAAACATTTTTTATTTTTAATTTGTGAAAAGAATTTTGTAAAGACAAAGAATATTGGATTTTTATAGAGATGAGGTACGCATTTATATAAGTAGGTATATACTTAGATACTTCCATAAGTTTTGAAATAGATTATGATAATATATATCTGGGGCGATTGTAAACATCGAAGTATCGTATCTTGTTACTTGAAACTGAAAGCATTTCAAATAATTACCTAAGTAAATTTGTGAAAGTTTGTGGAAAAGGATAGTTCTACCCTTATCACCCGGTAGTAATCTCTACCACGTAAGTAGCCCATAGTTTATTTTACAATGAAATAAATTAAATTGTCTGGCAGGGATCGCTAGTTACCAATAACCACGTATTGTATTTTCATTTGTGGCTTTTTACATGTACTTTTTTTCTTTGTAATGTAAAATAAAGCTTATAAATAAATATATTAAAACTTGAGTAGCTTACCTTACCTACGCATTTCGAAAGACGCAATAAATCTTGACATATAGATATTTAATAATGTTATTAGTCATGTGTCAGACAGCAATATTATACAATAATATACAATATATAGAATGATATTAGTTAGTTTTGAATTAGGTCGGGCAAACTGGTCTAGACTGAGCTTGTAATTGACTTGACAAACTTGATTGAACTATGTACGATCATATCAAGTCAATATGAAAACCCGAGAATTATATTCTTTGATCATCTGTCCATTTCTTTTTGTACACTGCTAATTTATAAAAGAGAGAAAAGGATGGATATTGTTACATTGTGGCTTTAAAAAGCGTCATAGTATTACTAAACAATGATGTACCTCAGGTTAAGGACATACTATCTTGAACCACGAGAAGAATAGTTAATTACCAATTATTATAATTTGTACCTTTTTATTTAAAAAGAGCAACTAAGCAGTTTCTTGTCGGTTTTTCCCTATAGAGACTTTCCGAACTATATATAGTCTAGTTGAACACAACACATTTGACTTAGACTTTCACCTCAAGGACTTTGACTTTGATTCAAATAATATATTACTAACTAGCTGTGCCAGCGACTTCGCCCGCGTAGAAAAGTGACTTTGAGCAGCATTTTTGAAAATGCCTAACCCGCGCCAACAAACGTTCAGCGAGTTCAACGTGATTCTTTAAATTGCCATAACTTTTTTATTTATCAACGGATTGACATGAATTAAACACTAAATGTTAAGTGAAGTAAGCTTCACTTAACATTTAGATGATATATTGTGGTAAGCCACAATATATCATTGACAACCCCATCTAGATAGGATAAGCCGTTTCTGAAATTAGCGTGCACAAACAAACAGACAAACAGACAAAAATCATTGTTTTGGGTTCTATTGCGTTAATTAAGGTCTCCTATAATATATTTTCTCATATATCTTCCATGTACAGACAGCGACTCGTTACATTTTTATTATAATACATATATAGATTAAAACAAAAAAAACAAGCTAAACTATTCCTTACAGAGAACGGGTGTTCGTTTGAGCGCAGTTAAAGAGTTTTTTCTTAAAAACTTGTTTGAGGAGAATTTCGGAATCCAGTTGGCACGAAACCTCGCCCCTAAGTTTAATAAATAAATGTACATAACTTGAATTTTATAAAAGTTCTCATTGTTTTGTTTAGCCCGAGCGGGAAAGTTTGCTTGTAATGCCTTAGATTTGAGTAGTCGAGTATTCTACGCTATTCTATGTTATATATTTTAATGAGATACATCGCCTAATCTCATTATTTTAAAATAATGAGATTAGGAGTGTGCGAATGAAAATGCACGTTTGTATTGGGATTTTTATTGTTTTTCTAATAGATGATAAACCTCTGAACATATTGATATGCTATTTCTTGTTTAATTTCATTATATTAACGACTGCGGTAAAGAATTTTTCATTATGTCTAGGACCGTCGGTAGTGTTTCTAATTAGCCGTCCACCACTGTATAATAATATTAATATTTAATCATCTTCAAACTAATATACACAAATGTAAATTTTATGGATCTTTCTATTCTGAATTATTTATTATTTTAAAATAATGAGACTAGGTGATGTATCTCATTAAAATATATTACATAGAATAGCGTAGAATACTCGACTACTATAGACTACTAAATAAAGTGTAATTTTAAATAAATCTTTTTTTTTATCAAATCCAAGTTAGGATATTTTTACTTGTCTATAGGTTATATAATATATATATTATATTCATATTATTTATATTATATTATTATAAAACTTAATGTAATTTTAATTTTTTATTCTTTAAATCTACGTATTTCTGGTCTAGTGTTTGTACGTGGCACTGATATTTTATTCGTTTCGATACGTTTTTGCTTCGAAGCCATATTGAAAATATGGAAACTAAAATCCGGTACTACTTTTTGTGTGAATATTTATGTTACCCACTTCAAAAACGTCCAAGTTGTTTATACAGTTACCAATATATAAAACTCGAAAAAGACAAATGGAGATTTTTTTTCCTTTTTTTTTCCTTTTTTTAACCTGCAATGTATTCCGTGTGCCGGTTATTACTTTATTTAGGCGCTCAAAAAAGATCAATCTTTTTTAACAACTATATTTTTTTAGGAATTATGCCACGGTCAGACCTCGTTTTTTGCGAAATTAAGTTTTTCGGGTCGTTTTATATAGACTCGTATATACAAAGTTACACCGGGCAATATACGCGTATGAAGTTGTATTAGACTTAGGCTTAGACTTAGTAAAGTTAGTAAATCTTTTAAAGGTCAATGTGTACGCCTCTACAATAAAATCCCAGAAAGCGTTCAAAACCTTTCCATTAATAAATTTAAAAAAGTAGTAAAAGAAAGTTTGTGTGCCAAAGCCTAATAAGGTCAATGATTTCATAAATGATGACACATCTTATAATATACTTATGTTAGTTTACGGAATAGTAAATTTTATTTTAAAAGATTTTTTCCCTCTTTTTTGGGAAAAAGTCACTTTTTCCACGGGTCCCACGACCTGTGCGAGTTTCTTACGCCGGTTCTTCTCGCCGGGTTATTTCCCGAACCGGTAGTAGGCACCATGTAGACTTTCTGAAAATATTTGTTTTAAATTTATTCAGAAATAAAACATTTTTCATTTTCATTCTCGAGAATTGATACAATTCTCCGATGTGTATTGATTTTTCAGGCATATAAAAAGAATTACTGTTTTAATAAATGAGTTCTATTTTACACTAAGTACCTATTAACTAACAACCCGCCCCGCGTCCACTCGCATATATTATACATATAAACCTTCCTCTTGAATCACTCTATCTATTAAAAAAAACTGCACGAGAATCGGCTACGTAGTTTTAAAGATTTAAGCATACATATAGGGACAGAGAAAGTGACTTTGTTTTATACTATGTATTGATAAAATCAAAATGTATCCTCCTACATAGTCCTACTAATATTATAAATGTGAACTTTTGGATGTATGTTTGTTATTCTTTCACGCAAAAACGGCTGGACCGATTAAGTTGAAATTTGGTATGTAAATAGGTGATACCCAAGATTAACACATATGATACTTTTTATCCCGATATTTCTTCCGAGAACAGTAACAACGCGAGTAAAACCGCGGGGTACGGCTAGTCTATACATATAATAAAAATGTAACGAGTCGCCGCTGTCTGTACATGGAAGATATATGAAAAAATATATTATAGGAGACCTTAATTAACGCAATAGAACCCAAAACAATGATTTTTGAAATTTTTGTCTATTTGTCTGTTTGTTTGTGCACGCTAAACTCAGAAACGGCTTATCCTATCTAGATGGGGTTTTCAATGATATATTGTGGTAAGCTTAACTTAACGTTTAATCTTTAATTCATGTCAATCGGTTGATAAATAAACAAGTTATGGCAATTTAAAGAATCACGTTGAACTCGCTGAACGTTTGTTGGCGCGGGTTAGGCATTTTCAAAAATGCTGCCCAAAGTTACCTTTCTACGCGGGCGAAGTCGCTGGCACAGCTAGTATTCTATAAACTTACATAGAGCAACACTTTGGAGAGGACTTTATTACGTTGTAGATTTCTGAACGCCACTTTATACTAGCATTTTTCTCAGCTTTAGAACTACCCTCGTTTTTCAAGGAATAATCTAATATCGATATCGGTTGCCGGTTTGTCAGTTGATATTTATGCATGTAAAAACACATAAACTTTCCTCTTGAATCACTCTATCTGTTAAACAAAATTGCATCATAATCCGTTGTGTAGTTTTTAAGATTTAAGCATTCATAGGGACAGACAGAAGAAAGCGTCTTTGTTTTATACTATGTAATGTTAATGAAGTTACAATGATAATAGAGATTTATATGTAATTTTAATACAGTAATTATAATCTATACTAATATTATAAATGCGTAAGTAACTCTGTCTGTCTGTCTGTTACGCTTTCACGCCAAAACTACTGAACCAATTGTAATGAAATTTGGTACACAGATGGTCTAGAGCCTGAGACTAAAAAAACGGTTATAAGGGGGAGAAAGGGGAAGTTAAAGTTTATATGAAAGTCCACGCGGACGGAGTCGCGGGCAACAGCTAGTTACTTATAAAAGATATTTAAATATCTGTCAAAAACATCGCATGAAAACCCTTCGCGTAGTTCTAAAGATTTAAGCATACATACCAACAGGAAAAACCGACGTTGTTATGTGTGTTATGTAAATAAAGTAAAAATAATTATCACTATATAAAAATAACGAAAAACAATATATATAGGGAAGGCAAAACAATGGTATAAGC
>DWAJ01006671.1:0-10138 GCA_018238005.1 Eurema mandarina | reverse complement strand
TGTCGAATTCTGATTAGTGGTTTAGAAGTTACGAGGGAACAGATGAACATACATACATACATACATACATACATAGCCTGTCAAAATCATAACCCTCCTTTGGCTTTGCCGTAGTCGGGTAAAAAAAGATATAGTTTTTCCAGTTGCGAGTGAATGCAAATAAACATAACACCGGCCTAAAGGTAAGACGTACTACTTAGGATGTTTTTGCGTCTTCAAAATTTTTCGCTTATAACATATCCATTTAATTTTTCATTGACACTGATAGTTCAAAAGATCGCAGTGTCTTCTCGTGCATGGCTTCATCTTCACTTTGTAAACGTCATTCTGAATACGGGCAAGAAGGGTAGTGCCCTCATTTTTCACGTCGGTAAATCCAGGTGCAATACCACTATTAATGTCTTGATTGGATCGGCGCCGCGAGCGACGTGAAAAATATACACTCATATTTTATTGACGTATCGGAATTGCATTATTTTGCAAGCTTTATTATATAAATATTTTCGTAGAGAATTTTTAATGGAAAGGTTACGTAAAGCAGTGCGAAGTACTAGTTTCTTGATGATTTTTCTCTGTAGAAACTGCTTTTTGAAATGATGGTATAGTCAGTTGAGTTATTTTTTATGTTAAATAACCATTCAATATATAAAAACAATATCAAAAAATCCGTGAACACTCGTAAAATGTTTTGAACAATAAACAAAATTATAATCCTAAGGATCGTTACTATAATACCTATATTTTATATAGATTTTTTATAAATTAATTAAGTACATACTACCTTCTCTTCTTTTAAAGTTCATCTTGATTACATATCAAATCAAATTGAATAAAATCAAATTTGCATTAATCGTCATTTTAACGAACCTACTTATTACAAAACACGTCGAAACGACGTATACCAGCTTCTCAGGGTTAAATATGTTAAAATTAAAAACATAACCACAAAGCATTATCATGTTTAAAATAATTTACTTTGAACCAACGTTTAATTCTCGATGGCTAACAAAAGTACACTTTTTATACTCGTTTCGCGTCACGTACACTCTAGTCTCAGGAACAAAGGATAATTGAAAACGCTAAGAACGAGACAAGATCATAAATTACATGGACTCTGTTTATAATACATGGGACAAGCGCGAGTCGGTCGTTTAACGAGGGTTCTGTATTTATTTATTAAAGGCAACCAGTAATTGCTTCCTCTACAATATATAAAAAAAAACAATATTAACAAAAGAGCTATTATAATCTATACATATAATAAAAACGTAACGAGTCCCTGTCTGTACATATAAGATACATGAGGACAAATATTACAGGAGACCTCTATTAACGCAATAGAACCCAAAACTATGATTTTTGGAATTTTTGTCTGTTTGTCTGTTTGTTTGTGCACGCTAATCTCAGAAACAGCTTATCCTATCTAGATGGGATTTTCAATGATATATTGTGGCAAGCTTAACTTAACATTTAGTCTTTAATTCAAGTCAATCGGATGATAAATAAAAAAGTAATGGCAATTTAAAGAATCACGTTGAACTTGCTGAACGTTTGTTGGCGCGGGTTAGGCATTTTCAAAAATGCTGCCTAAAGTCACTTTTCTACGCGGGCGAAGTCGCTGGCACAGCTAGTATTTAATATTTTTGTATCTGTTTTAAAGTGTAAGACCATAAGATACTGCATTTAATCTTGTGGACTGATTTATTTGTATTTATTAATATAAAGACAACCAGTAATTGCTTCCTCTACAACATACAAAAAAAAAACAATATTAACAAAAGAGCAACAATTTTTAAATCTGTATGTAAGATTTTAATAATTTTTTAATGTGTAAAGCCATAAGATACTGCATTTAATCATGTGGTAACTTGTTTCAAAATTTACAATTGATATTTTAAGATCTAAATATATATTTTTATTCTGAATCTTGCCTTGACAAATTTAAAGTTAGGTTAGTGGGGTTTTGATTCCTTTGGCTGAGTCGAAAATATGCATTTTCTATAGCGGTCATACCTTTGTACTACTTATCCCTAGATACTATTTAAATTGCAACAAACACGCATACAGAAAGCACTAAGATTAAGCTAACTAAAAGTTCTAATGGTTACGTTTCCTTCTGAAATATGGAACCCTAAAATTATCTATTAGTGCTGAATTAATTGAATTGCATCTCAACTGCGGAGAAGATTCTATTTCTCTTCTGAAATAATATTATTTATATATTATCCTATGCAGATATATAGATATAATACCTATTTTCATACATCAGAATAACATCAGGGCTAAAAAAAATTCAAATAGCTCATATTTGATTGCTGGATATGGACCCGTGTCTCGAGTAATGTCGCATGACGAAGTTACTGACACGCAACAACAAAGGTGGTCGTTACAACCTCCATATAACTAATGCTCATTACTCTAATGCCGGAATATTGAAACGCAACTTAAATTTAAGTACAACTTAAACCGGTCCGATCTGACAGTTCGCCATACAATTATGTCAAAATTACGAGTCTTAAGGCGTCCTTAAATTTAATTTGCGTATGAGTATTTGGCCGTAAGATAACCTAAGGTAAGGTACCTCTTGGATACCCTATAAGGATTTCCTTACTATAAGAACGGGTAAAAACGATCCGTCATTTTGGGACTACATTTATTTTAAAGACAAAAGAACTTAACATTATTAACTAAACACATTTCATAATTCATAATTGAACCCAGTAAATAACAATTAAACCTGATTTAACATAACTCCTATGTAGTGAAAACTTAGACACGTACAGAGTAGCCCGCACAGAGTCAACACATTAGCCGGGCTCGCGCTACTAAATCACACTCTGCACTTTATTGCTCTGTACATTTGGCTCGACAAGGAATTATTGTTTCTAGCAAGGCCATTTTAACTATTTCACTATCTATACTGTATATGCGAGATTCAGCGGGTAGTCCTGCATCGCGCTTATGATGTTTTTCCAAGGTGAATATAAATCGAGCTTCTAAATGTAAATCAATTTATTTGTGTCAATTTAATAAATAAAATAAATAAATATTTTCGAACTTATTTTAACATGTATACAATTATATATTAAATATGTTCGCATCATCATAACATAGTATAAAACAAATCTGTATGTATTATTATCTTAAATCTTATAAACTAGGCAATCGATTTTCATGCGGCTTTTTATCAGATAGAGTGAATTCAAGAGGAAGCTTTCGTGTATGATACATGCATAATACATGCGTAAACCGGGGCTGGTCACTAGTTAAACATAAATTGTCAATTCAATTAATAAGCTTCAAGCGTACCAAAATGAGCCATATGAGTAGTTTTCCCTTGAAAAATCACAAATAACAATATCAATAAGAATTTATTTAAACCATATCAGACGACTATACTAAATATATCATTATCTTTCTTTTATTTTACACCACCTTTTTCTCGTCAGTTTTTCCTGGGTCTTAGGTTGTCTGGGAGAGATCCTTGTAGTGATAAGACCGCCTTTTGTACTATTTATTTTCTTTCTCTTGCTGCTTGTTATGTTATTTCTTCTTATGTGTACAATAAAGAGTTATTATTATTATTATTACTATACGTCTTAGACAAAAGGGTTATCGTAAATCTAGATTTCGGTAACGGTTCAGGCGGAATACAATGCTAGCAATTAACCAGACCCAAACGCAGACGTGCCTGGATTCTCAATACGATGCGCTCCTATTGTTTTACGGAAAGTCGTTAAATTTGTCTATCTGTGCTACTAGTAAAGCTCAGGAATATGTTTGAACGTGCGAAATTTTACGGGCCTGGTTAAAAATATTCTTGTACTAGCTGTGTTCGCGACTTCGTCCCCGTTGATTTGTTTTTTCCATTATTTCTTCGCTCCTATTAGTCGCAGCGTGATGTTATGTAGCCTAAAGCCTTCCTCGATACATTGTCTATTCAATAAAAAAACAATTTTTCAATTCGAACCAGTAGATCCTGAGATAAGCGCGTTCAAACAAACAAACAAACTCTTCAGCTTTATATATTAGTATAGATGGTAGCTTTTATTACCCGAAATCCGTTGTGATATCCGTAAAAGGAGTTGCCACCTTAAAAATAAGTGTTATATATTATAGCCAGAAGCAGTAATTCCAGATTTATTAATTTCGTAAGAATATATACCCAGTATGAACACTATTATCAATTCATTACAACTGCGAAATACTAAATAATTAATTAATATTGTGAAAGCATAGTTCTGCTATCCTAGTAATTATTTGTTAACTGTTTATTTAGTTCAAACTTCAAGAAATGGTACGGGTGTATACTGAGAATTTTTCTTTGTGATATAGTAGTAGCTCTCATAACATTTACCACCTTTTTTTACAAAAATTTACCTTTAAATGTTAGCCCGAAATAACGAACGAATCCAACTCCTACTTTTATATCTACTTATAAACTAGCTGTTGCCCGCGACTCTGTCCGCATGGACTTTCATATATAATTTGACCCCACTCCTTATAAAGTTTTAAATATTTTTAAGATATATTCTGCTATTCGGGACAAATCCAATGAACCATGAAAATTATAACAAACTCGTTTGTTTTATATATATATTTGTTTTATATAAGAGCGATTCAAGCAATGCATAATATATGCGTACGAAATCTGAGTAGCTACTCCGAATTCAATCGTCCTCGATATCGAAAATTTTTGATACTGCTAACCGAGCTATGAGACTAAATATACTCTAATAAAGAATCGGATCGCACATCAATCGGAATGTTATCGGAACAGAAACAAAAAAGTTATTATATTAATTCGAAGTTGCTCAAAAACTATCTCAGCCTTGCAGTTGCAGTTATACCTGCATATTAGTATATAACAAATCTCAAAGAGCTTTAATACGTAGCATAATACGTATCCTTATTGCAGTGACGTTGAAGTCCTTCAGGCATCGAATATCTACGATTAATCAAACGTCGATCATTTGATCTTATCTATGAGAGCTATTAATCAGTTACGTGAGGAATAATAATCGCTTGTATGGAGCAGGGAACACATGAGAGCCATTGTTATCCATTGTTAACTAATATTATAAATGTGAAATTTTGTGAGAGTGTGTGTTTGTAACTTATTCACGTATAAACGGTTCGAGCGATTTTAATAAAATTTGGTATGGAATTAGCTGAAGTCCTGATTTAACACACAGGCTACGTTTACTGCGGTGAAATACACAATTTTATGTTTTAATTGGAACTGAAAGGCTAAAACACTGAATATGTCATTTTAATGATTGGAATTAATAATCTTACTTTATACATATTAACCTGAAAATAGAACGTGGGTAAAACGTAAGGATACACCCAGCTTTTGACTAAATTTTCTTTGTTATTTTTATCTAATGCATTCACTGTAGGTACGTATTAGGGATGGTATGGATATGAAATGTCGGATACGGATATAGGAATGATGATACGGTTACGTATGCGGATATAAAATGATTTCGGATTAGTTTCGGATAATTTCGGTTACAAAAGTAAAATACAAAATCAGTATTTTACACTACATTTGAATTACAAATAGCAAATATAATGGTTTTATTTATATGTTTGGTAGGAACAATCAGTCTGTGAGTAATTATTACAGCTATTTAAAATGAAAATGATTTTAAATAAATATTGAGTGTTATCTTATCTACCTAAAATATTATCCGAAACTTTTATTTCGGATTCGGTTTCTTACGGATACTTTTTTATATCGGATATCCGATAGTTTCGGTTACGATTAGGGAGCTCCTGAACATCCCTGGTATATATGCATTTTATTCATTTAAGCCATGAATACAATTTGAAAGTTAAAAACGATTTGCATCAACTGTTTAGCTAACTTGGAGCTAACATAAGTCGCGCAACTTTGCTATGTAAATAAGTTAAAATTCTCGCTTCATACCGCAACTTAATCGCGGATAAATATTTATAAACTTAGGTAACAGATGTTGTGTTAAAAGCTTTTAAAGGGCACTATAGTCCAGTAAAGACTATGAAGGTTACAATAAATCCCATAGAGCTAAAAATTGGTATGAATGTTCAGAATACTATTGTAAACAAATTGTGAAAAAGGCCGGCAACACACTCGTGACATCACGAGTGCTCATGGGTGGCGCTGATCACTTTCCATCAGGTGACACGCCAGTTCGTTTGCCCCCTATTATTAAAAAAAAAGTCCCCATCAATCCCCAAAAAAAAAATTTTATTGGTGGTGAAAGTTTGCAAAAGAGGGTTTTTCCCTATTTCCAGTTAAACGGTGACTTTTACAGCAAAAATAGTTAAGACAAATTTTACTTCTACTTTAAGAACTAATTTGACTTCACTTCTATTTTCTATGTATCGTGAAGATATAAAGTATAATTAGTACTTAATTTTTTTAAGTAATATTTTGAGTGAAAATCTCGTGGTAATTTAGCATTGTTTGTTACTGTAACGCGAAAACTACTGAATATATTTGGTTGAACTTTAGCACGCAGATGTTTTAGAACCCTTTTTTTTAAAGAGGAAATCCTTATAGGAAAAACCCAATATGACAATGCAATATATAAGACCCTGGACGATCATCCTAATAATATCATAGATGTGAAAGTTTATGACAATGTATGGTAATGTAAAAACGGCTTGACCGATTTAGTTGAAATTGGGTATGTAGACAGGTGATACCAGGATTAGCACATAGGATACTTTATATCCCGCTACTGTCCCGGGAACGGGAACTACGCGGGTAAAACCGCGGGGCACGTCAAGTACACATTTAAACCTGATATTATTATATTTATTATGTATTCACGACTCTTTGTAAAAGCTTTCATAGTTACGAAAATGGACCCATTTACTTAAGTATATACGGAATGAAACTACTAAAGAGAAAATGGCGCAACTTTATATGCATACTTTAAAGTTCTAACGGTGTATAATATTTGCTAGTTTGAGTTCGGTGAAGTGCAATTATTTTTACAGCGTCGAATTTTCGGCTATTTACTGTCTGGGTTAACTTGTAGCCGCCTCGGCGAGATCTGAATCGCGATTATGATATTTTTTTAAGACTTAGTATATATACAACTTTTTGGTATGGAACCATTAGTGCTTCAGGGTCGGCCAGTCAGTTGTTCTACTACTAGGATCTTCACTATAGTTCAGAAGAACATCTAATTCTCCCTTTTTTAGGTTATTCTTATTTATTATGTATTTTGCGGTTTTAAAAGCATTTATACATATCTTCTATATTATTCGAGTCATTTTGGCAATTTCTATTGATGTAAGAATATTCAAAATGGACTCAAGAGATCTAGATATCCATACATACATCTCTACACGATCTAACATATATCTCTGACACGATGACTGACTGACAAAGTCGCGTTCTATGTTCCTATATTCCTATGTCTGCTAAAATCTTAAAAACTACGCAACCGATTCTCATGCGTTTTTTTTTAATAATTAGGGCGATTCAAGACTAAGGTTTATATGTATAATACATGCATAATATATTCGAGCGAAGTCCGGGCGTGTCGCTAGTATATAATAAAACTTATATCAAATGTCACTAATACGTAAACAATTACGTAAATACGATTACAATTAAACAATTAAATAAATTTACGAAACCATTCGTGCGATTAAAACGACATTATTCAAACATTAATAGAATCAAAACATAGACTATAATAGCTTAAAACCTATTATGTATTAACATGCAATAAATAAATAAATATATTAAATAACCATTATTCTAATTGAAATAAATTTAAATAAACATTAAAATATAATAAAAACGCAGTTAACTTCGAAGATGTTAACCAAATATAATTTATTATCTCCAAATTGAGCTCGGTGCATAAATCTTTAAACGTATAGTTAATTTTACAGTTAATTTTAACAGTTAGGCTGGTTATAGACTATTAGGAAGAACGCGGTCCGATTCCGATCTGGGTTAAAAAAAAATTCAAATTATAATGCTACTATGTGTTTTACCTTTTGTGATTGTGATTTTCACGTATAAAACTTTACCGTTTTCATACTTTTAAAGTGGACGACAATTACGAATAATGACTTTATTTAAGTTTGAAAATTAAAAAAACATTGGGATTGCCGATCTAGAGTTACTACTCAATACATTGTTAACAATTTAATAACTTCATATAAATTATTAGTATATGTAAAATAAATCACAGATTCTAAAAAAATAATATTCATTCGCAATTCATTTAACAATTAATTGATTTACCATCTTTTTAAAAGCAGTTATTTTTTGTTACGTTTTAAATATATAAAAAGAATCATACATAATAATGGTAGCAATATTGCAAATGAATTGTACCAGGCAACCATAACCTATCAGAAGTTAAGAGAAGACCGTTATAGATAACAATCATGTTTTGTTTAAAATAACCAAAAATATTTTTTTTCCGACCGCAAACTAAGCCGTCATCGAACGTATAGTTTATAACGGGCCTTAATGGTGTTATTTATAACTAAAGAAGGGAGCTATAATAGGCTTGAATGATTTAAGAGGGGTCGTGATAAAAACGCTATCTGTTATAACTACTAATGCGTATGATAATATTAATTACTAAACTTTATTTAAGGGTTCGACTAGTTACGTTCTGCAGCTTTAGACAGGAAATAATTAAAATTATATATAATTTTAATATACTCAATGAAAATACGTATTACTTTGAGCGAAGCCAATTTTTTTTTTCTTTCTTAAGTTTGAAGTCGGTTTATTTATTATTGTTAGAAATTATTGTATTTAATTTTTACCAAATAGTCTATCATCGATTTAGTATTTATCTACGGGCACTGACATTTTCTTTTATCACGCGAAGAATACATTTTAACTTTTTTTAAATTTTAAAAGAATAAATAAAGTCGCTTCATCTGAACCATATATCTAATAGAAATCCAAATAACAAACTATGTCCCTGTATGCTTAAATCTGTCAAACTACACAACGGATTTTAGTGCGGTTCTTTAAATAGAGTGATTCAAGAGGAAGGTTTATATCATATATGTATAATACATGCTTAATATAAGCGTGCAGAGCCGGGGCGGGTCGCTAGTCCTACTATAATATTATAAATGTGAAAATTTGTGAGAATGAATGTATGGATGTATGTTTCTCATTTTTCACGCAAGAACAGCTAGACCGATTTAGTTGAAATTTGATATGCGTATAGATAGGTGATATTCTGGATTACCGCATAAGGATACTCTAGGTATTCTTCTGGGAACTGCACGAGACCCCGGGGCGCAGCTAGTAAATTATAATTAATATTTATAGTTACACAATTTCAACATTACAAGAGCTGCTTTAGAAGCGAATTACAACTAAAATAAATCCAGTAACACCAGCACCAGCAGAGCTAGCCGGCAAATATTTATTTTTATCATTACAAACGCAATTACTGAAACCCCGACCGATCCAGCGAATAAACAATTTACGTTTTAATTTTCTTTTTACTGCTTATTTGTGCGAAGAAAGTCAAGTTGCGGTGGGCGAGTCATCAAATCTTAATACAGCGGTAATAAAAACGAATTCTTTGGTTAAGTTAAAAACGGTTGTCTGTGGTAGTTTAGTCAAAATCGACCGCCCAGTATGGGTCGGTCCATTTCGGCCAAATCAGGTAATCTTGAGGTAGGTTTATCTATTCTGAGACCCGAATGACATCTAGTCAAAGAAGGAAAAAGCTCAAATATCTCTTCGCATTTTATCTTAATTTCTATCCCCCTTCATCATTCCTTTCCGTTTTCTTTATTTCTAGAAAGCTTTAGCTGTTGAAACATTAATTGGGCTGAGAACGGGCAAATAGAAGGGCTGTTCCTTATTATTTATAACTATGTATTCATACCGGCTCGCATGAAAATCGCATGTTACAAATGCCATGCTTACAAAACAAATAATTATAAACGCCTATTAGTAATTTAATAATTAGGTAATTATTAAATACTGGCTGTTATCCGACCGCGTGGACTTTTATATTAACTTTGACCCCCCTTCCCCTCTTATAGCCCTTTTTTCCAATTAAAAAGTAGCCTATGTTTTATCTCAGGCTCTAGACCATCTGTGTACTAACTTTCATTACAATCGGTTCAGCGGTATGGC
>DWAJ01006670.1:0-10139 GCA_018238005.1 Eurema mandarina | reverse complement strand
TCGACTGCTCACCCACTACCTTATGAAATTTATCCCAACGACCGAAGAAACAACCGCTAATATTGTAAAAAATAGCACAACAACGGGATGATGCAGTCATAAATTAAAATTGTATGAATTGATCAATTTATTGTACAGTAAATGACAATATTTTTAATAGTGTTTTTTATTAAAAGGAAACAAGTGGACCACATTTTTTCCCATAAATAAAAATATCGATATCGATACAATTGCAACGGGACAGCATTAGCTCGTTATGTTTGTTCGTTACGTTGGTACTACTGTGACATTTCTGCAACGCACAGTTGGTAGTGTTCAGAACCTCAAATTATTCAAGATTTTTAGTACTAAGTCCCGTCTCTTAAAACGTTGTGATTACATTCTCTTGCAACATGGAATATTCATAATTAACTTAATCTTGGATTATTTAAACATACTAAGCCAAGAAGACTGGCAAAATTGTTATGTTTTAATACTCGTAGTGATGAAGATCATCCATGCGTGAAGGCGAGTGAAGTGTCACGGCTTGCAAGACTTTCAGACCCCAATAATTTTTCAATCACCCACTGGTCGTGAAATCTTCATATCTATATACTGGACAACTCCATTAATTTTCACTTATTTTTCTTGCAAATTTCGCATGAAAATATTGTAAAAATGCGAATAACAACCACTGCTTAGGTATATATATATATGCGATTGTATTTTGGAAATAAATTTCATGAGGGTATAATTTAGATCTGTTTAAAAATAAAACAAACTGCTTCAGGATTTTATGGAAATATAATTTAATAAAACATATAAAATAAATTCTAGTTACATACCTTCAGAACCCAATAGACATAATGCACCATCATGATCCGACCTAATTATTCAAGAGAATATATTATATTATAATCATTATGATTAAATGAAGTATAAATACTAATATCACACTAATGTTTTTTGTTACATTTTCCTCAACGGCATCCACTTTATGCGGTCGGATCATCAACAGTAGTGATGAAGATTACGCTAATATATTTACTTGCAGTCGCTGCCGGTAAGTTATTTTTTTTACGAAAGATTACAGCTTATTGGATTTCGAACAATTCATGAACAGATCATGGACTTGCTGACCTTTGTTTACTTGGGGAAATTCGCACGAATTCCCACAGACTCCGAGGTGAGACTGCAGGTTATATCGGCCTCCAACCGACTTAAAGTTAAAACACCACGATTAATTTCATGCCGCTGGACAATAAATAAACGCTTCACACGTGTGAATATTATAATATCTTTGCAGTTTGCGCCAGGACCGCCATACCGCAAATCCCACTGGACAATAGCCATTATGTGGAAGGAGTCAGTCGCTACATTTGGATGCCCGACGGAGAAGGTATTCCGCATCTAGTTGATCTTGAAGAAAAGGTAGACGTTTCAAGAATGAGCAGAAATGGTGCGAACAATGCATACTGGTTATTTACTAGGTATGTTCATCAATAGAACGGTCAGTGTAGTGTCCGTACATACATACAACGTATTAAAAATATTTTCAATTTCCTTGCAGGTCTAACCGCAACAACCAACAAGTATTAGTCCACAACAATGCAAATTCTATTAGAAATTCATTTTATAACGCTAATAGACAAACTAAACTTATTGTTCACGGCTGGAATAGCAACGGAAACTCGGCTATAAATCCTATGATCACATCAGCTTTCCTTGACGTAGCTGACGTTAACGTCATCGTAGTTGACTGGAGAGGTGCTGCAAGCGGTGCTTACACCACAGGCTCCGTCTGGGCCGTGCCCAGCGTCGGTCAGCATCTTGGCCACTTTTTGCAGTTTGTCATCAATACAGTCGGAGGCAACTGGAACAATTTCCACCTTGTAGGATTCAGCTTGGGTGCTCATATCGTAGGAAACGCTGGCCGAACAGTCGGTGGACGTGCAAGACGTGTTACAGGTTTGTTTTCAAAATATCTATAGCTTCAAATGAACCTTGATAACTTTATTTCAGTTATTAGTACTAAAAACTCTTCGAAAATAGGACAATAATCATTAAAGCTAGAAGAACAACAATCATTGTATTTACAAAATGTACTACGTCGTCTAAATGAAACTTTTTTAGGTCTCGATCCTGCTGGACCGCAATGGGGCGGCAACTCTCTTGCTCTAAATAACCGCGATGGAGTTTATGTTGAGGCTATCCACACAGACGGAGGGCTACTAGGCATATTTGATCCCATCGCTCATGCTGACTTTTACCCGAACGGCGGCAGAAACGCACAGCCCGGCTGCATAATCAGCAACTGCTCCCACAGCCGAGCCTATGAACTTTTTGCTTCCAGCGTCAGGACAGATCATTTCGTAGGAAGATTGTGCAACAACTTAAACGAAGCGAGAAACGTCCGATGCGCCGGAGCTAGCTTCAGAATGGGAAATCGGGACTTAAACAAGCGCGGGTAAGATTATTTTCAATAAAAAACGGAATTAATAAATATTTAACAGTTAGTATTTATGCAGAAATTATAAATATATTTTTTTATTACAGATTCGGTCTCTATGGTCTGACCACTGGAAATAGATGGCCTTTCTAAACTAAACAACATTGACAACATTTCCCAGAAAAACGAATACAGTAACAACAACAATAATAAAATAAAGTGATTACGAAGTATTTTAATTATGTTTTGTTTTTTCTTCAATATATCCTGATTAATTCCCCGTCCGTATATGTACAGGTTATTTAACTAAATAATTTCCACATATTTCCGATTTATTAAGATAATTTTTTTTATATTTATGTGTCTTGCGTCTTAATTAATGATTCTCGTTTTATCTAAAGTCGTCTACAGAAGGAAAATAATAGAACCACACTTATCTACATCATTACTTCTATACTTTATCTTAACTATTAAAATAGTTATAGTAATAATAATAGGAATAATAAATAATAAATAAATAATTGGAATTTCAGGATTACTATATATAATATCTTTAGTTCATACAATTAATTAGTTTATTTTAATCATTACCGGTGTCTACCCCAGTCTATCGTTTAATTAATATTATCATACACTCGATCGTATCAACTATTGTGTTGATAGGATAGCTATCCGTCAAAATGTTGTATGCAATATGTATTGATTGATTGCTATAGAGAAATAGTTGCCATTACAAAATCACTATACTAGACGTTTGTTGGACAGTTTAAAATAAAATCATTACTGTTAATTTTCCACCCCATTGTGGTCCGGCAGAATCTAGATTAATTTTCTCAACTTTTTAGATTAACCTATACATATTATATTGACTTTATAACCTTTATATTTATTACAGTGAGAATAAACGTACAGTTAAAATATAAATTGCCTTGCCTGTTACGCGTACACCTTTACCTTTTACGGTTTCTTTTGTAACTACAAAAGGAACCAACGAAATAACCAAATGGTTTTTCATCAAACTCATCTGTAAATACTATCGGTGGAACACTCGTATTCGTATGGAAATTAATTTGTATTTTTGATTTAATTTTTGAAACAAGCCGATGACAAATAAAATTCATTATAACAATATTTATTCACGCATATTAATGTAAGGGTAACATCTCTATCATTTTATCAGTCAAACTAAAAAAAATTATTAAATTTAGCATCATTCATCAAAATTCAGGATACCGTTTTTTACATAACATACATTTATAAAAATTAAAAATAATCATATGGTGATAATACCAATTGGCTTTTTTTTTCACTGAGGAAATCCTACCGCGACCTCCTCAGCTAAAAGGAGGCGGTTATGTTGGACTCACCTTTAAACGCCAATCTGTCCTGCCTTTTTTATTATATACGAAAAGAATTCAAGTTGAAAGTTACGTTTAACGTAACTGACAGCTTTATAATCCTAATAAAAGAAAATGCTTGTATTATCGTACAGAGGATTTTAATATTTTCACATTTTCATTAATTGATTATTCTTTGAACTAAGTATTTTATTGCCTTAACTTTAACGGGATCAAAACTATAGATATAGATGCCAGCAAAGACTTATCTAGTACCCAATGAGGAATTATTCAGTATGTATTATGATAAGCTAAGTATATTGATTTAATATTATTATATTCATAATCCCTGGCGTATATATAAGAACGCAAGCATTGCAATTTACGCATACACAAGTTTTATGTTTTTTTATGTATTTATTACTATCACGAACAAAGTAAGGGAACTGTTAATAATTCCGTATTAAAGTATCATATTTTTAAGTGGCATTCCAGTTCTGGAGGTTTACCATTAGCTCCTTGTACTTCTGCCTTTGGAAACAGATTTTTACCACCTGTTTAGGTGACTGTAGGTAACCCAGTTCATTCCTGGATGTTGCGCAACCACGATTTTTTCCCTTCTACTTTCCCCATCATTATGTGTTGTAGGAGGTGGTACCTATGGTACCGTACGATGTGCAGTACGATCTAGGTATTCAACTTTCCTTATTTTGATGGTCTTTAGTAACTTCCGAGTTTTAGAGACACGCTATAGAACACGCTTGTTCGTCATTTTCAGGCGCCGCGAAATACTAAGCATACGCCGGTATTTATATTATAGTACGATACACACTGAAACTACCCTAAGTATATTACATGCCTAAAGAAGTACCTAAACTTCGTGAACATGTAGGGGGTAGTACACTGACCTAGAGGGTCAGCTTACTGTTTTAACAAAAGAAAGTCTCGTCATTTGTGTGGGATGAACAGTATAACATTAGTCCGTAGAGATATATTCGTAAATAAAAAATTTGTCGTGGTCTGGATAGTCTGGACTCTGGTGATAAAGGCTGTTAATTTAAATACTCATAGTAGTTTTAGCTTGTTTTATCCATCGTCTTAAAAGGAATACAAGATAATGTTAACATATATCGAATTAATGTAATGAATAATTGAATATTTTAATTATTCCGCGCAAAATTATGCCGTATGATCTTATCATCATAATATCTTATCATCTATAATTTGATAGTCTTGCCATCCTATTAACATTTTAGCTAAATAATAAATGTCAATACATTTTCAATTGGTACATCATGTATTTACTCAGCGATAAATTAAAAACTCAGTACACACTATTGCGCATGTGTTGATTTTACTTGCTTTTAGGGTTAGGTATTTGGTGATCTCTTATCTATTATCTTGTTTTTTTTTCTATTCTCTCAAGAACCTTATGAATAATTTTGATTTTTTAATATTTGTCTCAAAAAAATATATCTGTATATTTGTTAAATAAATTTATCACGGGTAAAGAGTAAAATTAAAAATTTAAAGGTCTATTCAAAAATTTCCTCGAAATTATTCAAAATATGACACATAAACGAGATATGAATCGTCATTGAGTCGTTTATGTATCCTATCCTAATATTATAAATTGTAATATTATAAATGTAAAAGTTTGTGAGAATGTATGTAACGATGTATGTATGTTATTCTTTCACGCAAAACGGCTGGAACGATTTAGTTCAAATTTGGTATGTATATAGGTGATACCCTGGATTAAAATACAGGATACTTTATATCCCGGTATTGCCGATACTTTTAAATTGAAAATTTTACAAAAAATATTAAGTTGATAGCGAATTTAAAATTAAAAGAAATATATTCAATACATCATTTCACAAAACAATTTTTTTCGAGGAGAATTGCGCTCGCATGCCTGCAATCTCCAGATCTTCAGGGTGGACTGCAAGTTATGTCGGACTCCAACCGACCAAAACCTCACATAAGAATTAGGAAACAACCGACTACAAAATCAGATTAATTCTTATCAATCTGATAACGTAGTAAACAATTCAATTAAATCCAATGATTTATACATTTTAATGTCATATCAATTAGATTTATAAAGAGCTAAATGAAATAAGTGATAAGATTCAAATAATTTCCGTTGTTGGTAGATAATATTTTATACCTCTCATTCATTTTTTTTCCAGCGTCTAGAAATCAATAATCAGAGTAATATCTAAACTATATAATATTCATAATAAGAATAATAATTACGAGTATATTTGTCTGTAAAGTATTTTTCTTTTACATTTTCTTGTTCCGCAAGTTGGTAAAAGGAAAAATTAAACAGAGCCATATTATTAGCATCACTTTGTAATCAATGTGTATTTTAAGATCCTTTGTATTGGCAATGCGTTAATATTAAATTAAAATTTAAATTCTATAAGTAAGTAGTAATATAAATATACGATTACTTAGAGTTATTTAAAAATAACATAAAAGATACATCGCTTTTGTAAAAAAGCAATTTGCAAAGGGAAAGCTTAGGATATCTACTTCCCGTTGATATAGATGTCTGAAATTTGAAATAGCTTTCTTAAAGAGTATAGATCATTAAATCTAAAAATAGCATAAAAAAGTTAAGTTTAAAAAAACAGCTTTTATTTAAATGGGATATCAAATAATATCATCATTGTTATCTCAGAAACGGAACCCTTGGTGAGCGAGTCCGACTCGCGCTCGGCTTATCACACTTATCAGATTTTCACAATGGGTACCTTTATTATACATTAAAACGTCTATAGTTTTATTATTTACATTAATAATATTATGTTAGTAAAAAACTAAACAAATATTCTCGTATTAAACATTCAAAATTAAAAATAAAGTTGTACAATAACTGTAAATGACTGGACAAATTACACGTAATAAAATAAAAGAAAAAAAAAATCAGAAACATATTTGTGTATCTTCATTCCGTTTATTCGATATCGCTTAAATTAAAGACCGGATTATTATCCATTTGTAACAAATTTCCTTAAGTATTTCACTAATTTAGATAAAATTTTGTCCATTTATTGTATAAGATATGTTACAGTGAAGTAGAAATTGTGTGCAGGTAGTGAATATTTTAACAGTTTTTCTGCATGTCTTTAGCTTATTTAAATTTTATTAATATCTTCACCACGAATAGACGTATTATTAATAATCTTTCTTTGAAACTTTCTCGTAATAAAGATATAACGTAATGTAATATTACAATAACGTGATAATTTGAGATAAATTAAAGGTTCTGTTCTTCCGTTAACTTTTTGAGCCTTATTTGTAAGTTATAAAATAAAAAAGAAAGGGGTTTAGTAATTTTTAGTAATTTTATTTCGTACAACGCAAAATGAATGTAAATCTTCCTTTAGAACCTAATACACGTTAAAAGAATAGTCTTAATCAGATCTAATTTTCAGATCGAATTTAATTCAAGATAAATCATTTTAATACTTATGATAAACTGAAATATTAATAATGAAATGTCGTTAGTAGTGTTTTATTATATTCCGCTACGGCGCCTACTACTGGACGCGGGTGGATTAAAAATAGTGATGGAAATTACAGTAACTTTTGTACTCGCAGTCGCTGCCGGTAAGAAAAAATAAAAAATTGTCGATTTTAAACATTTCAGATGATTATTATACGCCGGCAGCACCGTACCGCAACGTAACCGTACCACGTCGGTCAGCATCTTGGCCACTTTTTGCAGTTTGTCATTAATACAGTCGGAGGCCACTGGAACAATTTTCACCTAATTGGATTTATCTTGGGTGCACATATTATGTCATAAGTAAATGCAAAAAAAGTAATAAAAAAATTACATTGTGTACAAATATTAATTTATTTTTATAAATTATATATCTGGACAATTAGTGTGGGTGCGGTCGGTAACAGGCTCCTAAAAACAGTTTGCACTATATTGGGAGACTGGATAAATTTTTCGTAAAAAAGATTATTAAGAATAGCTAGCTAGAAATTAAATGATTACTTATATATTATTATTAATAAAAAAATCGATGTCTCCTTTTATGTGCAGCACGATAATTGTTTATATCTTTAAACAATACAAAGAATATTCTGGACTGTAATTATGGGGATTGCTTATGCAGACAATAAAATATGTAAAAAAAATAATAAATAATATATAATAATAATAAATAAATAAAAAAAAAATAAAAAAAAATGTATTCTGGAATTTTTCGAACTATTACTATTACGTACTACGCGCTTGGCGGCTAGCTAGGCCGGTCGCGAACTTTCAGTATTTACTCGCGATGGCTTATTATTAGCATATGTATAAGTTTGGTGTTTCTATACCGATTTCTATAATTATTTTTTATGAAATAGTCAATAATGTAAAAGTGTTATTGTGAGTCAACCATAATTTTTATATAATTTTTAGGAAAACATTTCCGGCATACATGATTTCTGTGTAACTTTAACCATTATGGTTGCACTCGCAACGGAAGATTGAAAATAGAGTAACTTCTTCCGTTTTCCCAACATTACCCTTCACTGCTCCGCTTCTATTGATTGTAGTGTGATGAAAAGTACTTATCCTATAACCAGCTCACGAGTATTCAGAATAATAATTGTAGCAAGTTTTGTTAAAATCCATCGAGAAGTTTTTGTTTCTATAACGAATTACAGATAAACAGACAGATAGACAAAAATTGCATTTTTGGCATAAGTATCGATGATCCCTTATCACCCCCTCAAGGTTATTTTGGAAATATATTTCATTTACAGAATTTACATATCTAAAGATTTATTATAAGTATAGACACTATAATATTATCTATCTCGCACTCTTCTGATGTTATGAAATTAAAATTCAAGTACAAGGGGCTGTCGATTAGTTGGTTGCCGTCACGTATTGGCATACCACGATTGCGTCTGGAGTCTACTGTTAACGGAAGAATTCATTCCTAGTAAAAGTTGACTATTGTTTTTCTATTTTTCCCAAAATCATCAACCCCGTTCTATGTATTCTACCTTCAAATCTGTATTTCCCCCACTCCGTATTGCAAAAACACATGCGGTAGTATCAGTTGCAGTTACTTTTCTTGCACTACAAAAATCTTGGTCAGCATTGGTTCTACATTTCATCGATCAAAAAAAAAACATGACATGTGCACTCGATCGCAGCACAGAGACTGATAGCGAAATGGTATTACTCTACGATTTAGTATTACATTTTCCAGTAGTTAGTAAGTTCCTTCTGTGTTATTCTATTAGTCTGTGATATACCCATATCAATAGGAAAATTATATAGGTATTTCAAATTAAAGAAATTAAACCTTGTAATCAAATCTTAAATTATGCCTTAAGTATACCAACTCAAACCAGTATTAAAAATGAAAAAAAGGATTATTGAACAGAAGAATAAAAAGAGGGTAAATTATGATGGAATTAAAAAAAGGAGTCTTCGGTGCTTCCACTTACCGAACGTATATGAAACCAGTCAAATATTAGCATTAAATACCTGTTGAATTTCCCTATCTATACAAAACCGCATCAAAATAAATTGGGGTGTTTTAACAATACAAACATACATAAAGATAGACAGACAATAGCAAGCGTTGTTTAATACTACGTGATTTCGGCAATATTACAAATTTAACTGGCTCTTAGCTAGCTTGTTCTGCCTTTTTGTGTCGTTGTAATCTGAATTTGATGAAAACATGAAAGTAATCATATGAATCAAAAATTATCTGATAAGTGCCATCGATGATCTTATTAGTGTTATGACATGACATTTTTTACTTTGTGATAAAATTTGTTTAAGTATTATATACAAATATATTATTTATACACTCAACTATATAATTATTGAATATCAAATAATATTCCAATATATATTAACTAGGATACTGGCACAAGTAGCATTTGATATTTGTAGGTGCTTTTACAAATTTAAGTGTTTGAATATGTCAACATTGTAATCGTTATGCACCTATCTTTATTAGTTCGGTAATTTATAATAATCATTATTTAAAAAAACTATAAAAAAAAATCATTTAATGCCTAATAGTTAACCATTCATCATTAATATTAAAATAAAATTGAATAAAAAGCGTCGCTCATCGTCGATCATTTCTAAGAATATTTCCTATAGTAATGTATATTTTTTTTTTACTATCAGAAAGTAGATATTTCAACGAACAAAAAACCCCCAAACTTTTTGAAAAATGCTGATATTTTGACGTCAATTTTAGATTGAAAATTGGGGTGCTTTTTTGATAATTAAAAATTTTAGATAGAAATAAAAAACCAAAAAGTTTTGCCGGAAATCAAGATAAACCATTTGTTACCCTTTAAAGCTCACCCCCCCCCCCCCC
>DWAJ01006669.1:0-10140 GCA_018238005.1 Eurema mandarina | reverse complement strand
GATAAAATTTCTTTATTAAATCGCAATTAATTTAATTGGTAAATATACAGGTTTGTTTCTGTTGCAATGAAGATTACAAAAAAAAATATTTCGTTCAATTTGAAGTCACATGCATATACCCTATTGTCAGTTATTCTTAAAGTAACTCAGGTCTATGCAAATAATTAATTAACAACTGTTCATATGTATTGTATATTTTGTATGGGTTATGTAGGTAAGTACTATTATTGTGAACATTAAAAAAAGCTTTTTCAGCGCAGCGATTATATACGATACGATTTTTATACGATTTTTTTTCTCCAAAATAAATTAACTTTTCTATGTTATCATACGTAGTCATTTAGTATACCTATAGATATGATTAAAAAAAGTTATAATTTTTAAGACGATGCCAAATCCGTTTTCAATTCGAAGCAGTAGTTCTTGAGAATTACGCGTTTAAAGTAACAAACAAACAAACAAACTCTTGTGCTAATAGTTGTATAGATTAGTCGAGTTCAAATACATTTGTAATACGATTCACGTATTGAGATAAAGCAATAATTAAAAAAATGAATCATTTCTGGATATAACATTTTTATCATGTCATTAACGTAACCTCGGACCGTTTTAACTAAAACTAGTGCAGTAGTATTTTTTTATAACATGGTATAAAGCAAAGTCGTATTTATCTGTCCGTATGTATGATAAAATATTTTAAAGTGCGCAACCGATTTTCATGCGGTTTTCACTATATTAAACCGGTCCGATTTGACAGGTCGCCATACAATTCTGGCAAAATTACGAGTCTTAAGACGTGCTTAAATGTAATTTGCGTATGAGTATTTGGCCGATAGTTATTGAAGAAGAAGTTTTATATGTATAATACATGAATAAATGCGTGTAGAACCACGAGGAACGGCTAGTTTTTTTTATAAAATGAGCAGGGTAGCCACCTGATGGAAAGTGGTCATCGCCGAACTCTCGCGAAGCTTGACAGCTCTGGAGTGGGGCCGGCCTTTTAGAAAGATGTAAGCTCTAAAGCGTGGTATACAAGTTATTGTAATCGTAATATTATAACGCGAGTGCAATGAGCGATAGCGCTCACGTCCGCACTATTAATGTTCCTATTTATTTATACGTTATCTTTGGAGAAATATGATTGTTGGATAATGATGAGGGAATATGAGCGTATGTTTGTAGCATTTCAAGGGATATAAGACCGATTATCGCTTGTTTTTACGGGAAATTGGGGGTTTTGGGTTATTTTTTTAAAGACTTATAGCGACCGTTACTAATGCGCCAAGTTTAAAATTGCGCTTAAGATATATGTATCTTATATTTGAGACTTAGCACATATAAAATTTCTCGTTAAAATGTAGGTCATTTATTGGCATATTATAATTAAATATGTACTAATAAAATAAGTGATGGCTAATTTTGAATTTGGTAATCCACATACATTGTGAGAACTTTATAAAACCTCAAGCGAAAATGAACTGATTCCATTTCGATAAATATTCATCTTTAGAAATATCTATTAAATAATATCTTAGTAATATCATACTTACAAACTTGTGAGAAAATCTGAATAAGTATACAAAATAATTTTTTTTTCATTTATATTGGTACAAAACATAACACTTCACATAAGAAAACTTGAAAATATAAAACAGGTACTTTTTCGAACGACTGTGAACAGTGAAATACAATGATATCTTCTGTATCAAACACAAATCATTATCAATTCATTTTATTTATTGATTCATGTGCTTTTCGATGTATACCATTATTGCACACTAGATAAAATCACGATGCGATAAAAATAATTTGTATTATACATATACATATATTACTAGTCGCGCCCTGCGGTAATTACTATTTACCACTTTTCCTGTTACAATGCCAGAATTTAGCCAAATACATTTTATATTTTTTTCCATGCAACAAGCAACAAACATCTGTAATTTTTATAATATAAATGACGGCTAAAGGAAATTCCTTTACTAACTATTGTTTTGATATGACCGAAAAAACCTATAGCATTCTCAAAACTCACTTCAATCATATTTCCTAGAACAATCGAATGTACTCAACAATTTTAAGTGCAAAAAGTTATCAGACATGTATTTAGTTTTTAAATTAGACACAATTCAACAATAATATCCAAAACACTTCGTAGGATAATTGTTTCGTTATCCATTTTTAAAATCTGTACCTCACCTCACAAATAAAACGTTAAACATTTACTTACATCATGTTTGAAAGTCCCCATCTTTGCGCCAAAAATAAACCACAAAAAATCTCCAAAAAACCTTTGACAACCTCCTCGAAAAAAAAAAATTTCCTCTAAGTAAATCGCGTAGTAAACTAAATACTAGAATAGTTATATGAAAATCGCGAACGTCTAGTCAGTAACGCTATCTGGCCGGGGATGGCCAGATAATTGCTCCTCAATTACGTAGTTCAATGGACATTACAGACATTTTGTACATAAATACATACACATTGTCATCGCTGTGACGAGAAGGTGCTTGTTTGTTTGACGTGATATTATATTTGTTTGTTTTGCCTTTTTCTCTGAATATATTTCCTCTTTTTTTTTTCAAACTATTTTTGTACATTTAACATGCATATGAATAAAACTACTTATTTTATTTATAAGTAGGTAAGCAGGAAATAACAAAGAATATTTTGACTGCGAAGAAAGTAAAAAAAAACTGTCAACATATAATAGTATGATTTTTTGTAGGTTTTAAAAATTATAAAAATGTATTCATAACATCCATTACAGCTTCAGCTAGACTCCTCAGCAGATAGTAAAGCTTCTCTTACAATCTGACGAGATCGCGATAGATTTTTTTAAATTATAAAATTTAAAAAAGAAAATCGAATTTTGTAGGCCCATTATCATTACATAGTATTAAGCCAAATCGCTTTTTTCTGTTCCTATGTATGCTTAAATCTTTAAAATTAAGTAAACAATTTAATGTGGTTTCATCAGATAGAGTAATTCAAGAAGGTTTATGTGTAGTTAAACGAAACTAGTCGTATTAAAGAAAATAAAAAAAGCCAACAGTTGTGTAGGAAGCAGGAACATAACATAAAAGTACATACCAAGATCGCTCGAGTTGACATTATGCACGATCGCGCAGTCGAAGCCCGCCGCCTGCGCATACCGGATCTTCATCTCGAAACTGCAGTTATATCTGTCGACACAATTTTACTTTTAACCCTTTTTTACAGCATACTAAAGTATCGATAATATATGACATGTATATAAGTGTATATTCCGGCTTTTATATCAATAAAAAGTGTTTTTTTAGATAACTTGGGTAACCAGGAATAAAAGACTAAACTTATATTTATACATACAATAAAAAAAACTATACATACAGACGAATTGAGAACCTCCTCCTTTTTTGAAGTCGGTTAAAAATAAATCAATTTCAGTTGACATATTGACTATTGAGTACTATTGTCCTTCGAGCCCTATTATGTATAGATTTCAATTTGAAGACATGTAAAAAAATATTAAAATCACATTAGCAATTAAACGAAATTTTATTAACCGAAGTGACGTCATAGTTCAACAAGTCAAAGTCCTTATAGAGTGACATAATCATTCGATTCGATCAATTGTGTTTTAGTTGGGGAAACACACGGTTGGTTCGCTTATTAGTCGTGGCTATTACCCATAAAATTACGTTTTTTTTCTATAAGCAAATTCATACAATGCTGCTTTATTTTCGTACCAAATTAAAACTCGAAGTACCTATTGTTCTTGAGTTACAAGTTACGTCTTTGGACACAAAAATTATGTAATAACATATATTTTTTTATTTTACCTTTTTAACAGAAAGGAACTTTAAAACTAAACAAAACTAAAGGCACAAGCCTTATCACTTGGAAATGATTTCTTTCAGGAAACACTGCGATTTGTTAAGTATAACAATACCATACACCTGTATAAGCGTAGCTTAGGGATTTGCATACATAGACATAGTTTTTTTTTATAACATTGGGTGCAAACGAGCCACGTGATGGAAAGTGGTCATCTCCGACCAAGACTACTTTAAAACTTTTCAAATTTCAAAGCTTGGCCATTGCGCGCTTCAGGAAGTATAAGTATTATCTCCACTCACCTAGCAACAAGCACGACCCATTTCCCCGTGAAGTTATCGACCACGGGCGGTTTGGCCATGGCTCCGCAGCCGTCGGCCGGCTCCCCCACCACCAGGAAACCGCGGAGACCATCCGCCGGCAGATCCGGCCCGAAACTGGCCGGCATGTCACGGAACTCTTCTGCTATCTGTGGACAATTGAATTAAGAAACTGAAGAGGGTATAAAACAAATTCTCGAAAGTCAAGTGCACCCATATCACTGAGCGTAGATGAAGTGACCGCTACTAATGCGCCGAGTTCTGAATCGCGCTATGATATGTATTTGTTTGAGACTTAACATATTTACAACTTGTCGACATTGAACCATTGTGCTTAAAGGCCAGGCGGTCAGTGGTTCGGCTGGTCGATGATCCTCCCTTTACTTCAGAGATATCCTCCATCCTGCTTAACGCGCCTAATGACTACTTAGTACAACCCTTGACACAGGAGTCAACTGTGTTACCACTGCATCTTGTTGTCGTCGTGTGATATGATGTAGAGCTCTTTAAACCAACTTACATAATGCTGGAGTCCTATAATATGAAAGACTTGGATCGCGTTGACAGCCAGGCGGGGTCTCATGGTGTAGCACTTGGTATATGACACTTCACATTATATTCCTCACGGTTAGTATCAGCCCACGCCACACTTGCCGGGCCCAGACACGTTTACGGTATTCATATATGATCTAACTACGATTTGTGGTATTCCACATTTATGGATAAACTACTGGATATTTAAGAAACCCTTTGAATTATTTAAATAGTATAAAACAAAGTCGCTTTTACACAAAGTTTCACAAAGTTTCTTTTATCTATCGCTTTGTATGCTTAAATCTTAAAAACTACGCAAGCGATTTTAATGCGGTTTTTAATAGATCGTATGTTTCTGAAACAAATGTATGTTACAAAAAACTATGATTAAAATAGAATCATCTTAACATTATTTAGACAGTAATAATTATATTATTAATATTGCCTTGAAGTAAACGATCAGTTACCGTAACCTAATTAAATATGTCCTGATTTAAAGTCATTAGTTTCAGAATAGATATCGCTCAAATATCATTTGCCGATAAGGTTTTTATAATGCATAAGTATACACACAATAAGTTAATATAGTTATTAACCTAGCATGTTAAAATATTTATATTCATATAGTAAGTACTTATTTTATAATTGGGAATTAAGTTACGCCATAAAAAATAAGGCTAAATATTTGGAAGCATTATCTCCTTACTATTAAGTCAAGATAGTAATTAGAAAGGCCACACGAGTGCTGGATAATCTTTTAAAAACACTTTTGTAAGAACGTCACAATTTCATTCAAGAGGAAGGCTAGTATGGATTATATGAAAGAATGGTCGTTGAGTTCTATGTCTCTTCTTTCTTGTTGAAATGGCAGGTCTGCGTAATCACATTTTTGCCAATGTCTAGTTCAAAAAGTGTCTAAATCAAACAAGTGAGGGTCGATTTTTGGTTGTGACAATCAGCAATAATTGGAGTTCTCTGACGCATTATTTGCTATTAATCAGGTGTTTTAAAAATACATTATTATCGGCTAACAACACCCGATCGCCGCCACACCGCAAACATGGACGCCGCAATCGGTAAAAATACGATACTTGAGCCTCGACAATAACGACGGCGAAGTACTTGGGCAAATACATAATTGTTGTCGTCCTGAGTAAAATGGTTATTGAGCAACATATTAACTTTGTGATTTTTTAAGCTGAAAATCAGGTTGTAAGCGACGACCACAGCCCAAAACCGTCTCAAAGCTTAGTGCATTACGAATGCGTTGTCGACTTTCAAAATGGGGAAAAAGGAAAATATAAGTTACAAAAGAGAATAAAGGAATAAGGATTGCATAAATATTGCTTAATGAATTAAAATTCATCAAAGGTTTTTACTTTTTACTGACTACTGAAATGACTTTAGTTCGAATGTCATATTACGTCAATTGCCACTTTGATGTCTTATTCCTCACGTTTACTATTTAATTAGTTATTAATATTATGATTTTTTTATACCATGAAGTGGTGAGACTAGCTGCACGGCTTCTGATGGAAAGAGAAACGTCAGCCCATAACCAATGCAGCGCTAACCGGAACTTTGCTCTTAAGCCAAACTCCGGACAGGGGTGCAGTACACCGACGCTCCCCACTTTGAGTCATAGGATGTTAAGACTCATTAGGCCAGTAATTTTAACATTTTTGGCATTTGTGTAATCTTTTATAGATCAAAAATTAATACCAATACAAAGCACAATGAATGGAAATCTGAGAAATTGGTTTATGAATCTCAACGTATTAACGCGTAGTTTGTGATTAAAAAAGAAAGTAGGTGAAAACGAAATAAAAAAATTCTTATCTGTTTTTCCAGGTCTAAACTATCTGCACGTCAAATTGCAGCGAAACTCGTTTAGTAATTTTCGTGTGAAAACGTAACAAACATATACACATCCTTAGAACCTTTCGCATTTGTAATATTCGTAAGAATTATAATTCTGACACAGATATTATTATCTATACTATCTATAATGTGACCTATACAATTGATAACATTCCACTTTACAACAGTTTAGTGCTGCAATCGACTTTGATCGATTCCAAATTATTTATATGGACACGTAAAATTAAAAATATATTCTTAATCAAGTTGCTATTTGTAAAAAAGTCATTCCATAGTACGCATCCTGAATCTTGCTACACATAACTATTAATTATTTTATTATCTGGATTTATACGTGTATTATACCTACACATTACCGTCTTCTTGAATCACTCTCTGATAATAAAACGCATGAAAATCGGTTGCGTAGTTTTATAGATTTAACCATACATAGCCACAGACAAAAGAAAGAGACTCTGTTTTGTACTATTTTTATGATGATACCATTATCTTCTTATAAAATTGTAACGTCGAAAGAATACTTTTAAAACACTAATTAAAATTCAACGCGTTCCAAAATTATTTTTTTTTCATCGAAAAATGTCTATACTGCCAGTTAAAAATAACGCTCTATAATTTACGGCTCTCATTCAGTATTTTCAAACATAGCCTTGTCCTTATAACGTAAATGTGGACCCAAAATAAATTCACGTATGAACATCACTTGAATAAAAAAAACACTAAATTAAAAAGCATAATAACATTCACCACTAGCCGGCACAGAAGTCACACTACAACTAGACATGGCTATCTATTGGAAATATTCCTCAATACATAGATAAGATACTGTTAGCACAAACAGTGGGTTACCAAATGCGTCTCGAGTGGACTAGCTAGGTAGTTAGTTAACGAACTAGTTTTTACTTGGATTCTAGTTCTAATAGTAGTCGAATCCAAATAAATACTAGTAGTTTTTATTTGGATTCGACTACTATTAGAACTAGTACACTCTAAGTATAAAACAAATATGCTCTCTCTGTTTCTATATCCCTATGTATGCTTAATTCTTTAAATCTTTTAAACAATTCTCATGTGTTTTTTTTAATAAATAATGATTCAAGAGGTACGTTTATATATAAAATACATGCATAATATATGCGTATATGGTACATATATGCCGGGGCGGGTCGCTTGTGGAGAATATATAGATTATTATGTTTATATAACATGTAGAAAAAATATTAATGTGAAAGTTTGCGAGTATAGATATTTGGAAACAATTGAATGGATTTGTTTTAAATTTGGCATACAGGTAGACAAGACCCTATACAATCTGTCAACCCTAGGTACGTCCATGGATATGCTATTATCTATGCTAGCTGAAGTATCTAAAGTCTAGACGAATCTTGAATATTAACCCTTTTAACAAATAAACAAGCTTTTGATTTAAAATATGAATACTAACGTTACGGTAAACAGTATCGGGCTTAGTCTAAACAATTGTAGTAAATCATGATCAATGCTAAATAATTAACTTATCAATGTTAATGAGGTTAAGTTCATACTAATTCAGAGTTAATGGCTCACGTGAATTGCTACAATGTAGGGAAATCATTTAATCAAACAAAGTTTATGTCGTTCGTTTTAATTCGTTTAGGGAAATGACAAAAAGGGAATTTTGTATATTATCCTTTATAAGCATATTAAGGAATAGGCACAAAGCGACTTTTTATTTTTTGTAATATGCAGTGTTAATAAAATTTTATAAAATTCAACTGCTTAAAGGTTATTGGACAAAATAATACTTTCGAAATGAAAATGTCTCGTGCTTGTTATTTTTAAATAAAGATGTAAATCACGATATCTTAATTATGTAAATATGTTTAATATCTTAGAATATGAGCTAATATAATATATCTTCCAAACATACGAGATACGCACGAAATACGTATTTTTTCTGCAGCCTGCTTAAAAGTAATTTAATCGCTTCGAAGGTTGGACTCGGAAGGGATATCGCAATAAAACTGATAAAACTGACCCGAATATTGAGTAGAATGCAAATATTTTTACTTGCCAAAGTTTAATGAACCTGCTTAGAGTTCAATATCTTGAAAATTTGCTAATTTTTATGTATTACAATATGAGCCCAGTATTGCTTCTAAGCTGTATGTCTTCGTTATTTTTTTCTAGTGGCTACGGTAAGTGAGCTTTTGTTCGATAGAAGTTCGATATAAACCATAGTCTTTTCCTATGAGAATTCCGGAGTTGTCAGAAAGGTTTATCGGACTCAATTAGACTAAAATGGTTTTCTACTGTTCTTCTATGCGACGAGATCTCGGGTGCTCTTGCGGGCTGTTCCGAAAAGTGAATAGAACAATATTAATCTACAAAAACAAGAACAAAAATATGTTGGCTACTACTAGGACACCGTACTAGGACGCGAAGCCTTGGTTTTAAAGGAGAGGTACTACCCTATATACCGCGTAAGAAACATTCTCCTCTTTCACAAATGTCTAAGTTGTATAGTACATTTATGTTTAGCGATTGACGAGAATAGCTGCTCATCGGTAGAATCGCGATCGTAATTGACGTATTAGTGCGAGAAAGACAACACGACTGGGACAACCAATCAACGCTCGCGCACTCGACGATCACGCGCCCCGCTACCTTATTTTTGACTTCTGCGCAGGTTTCGTTCAGCGCTAAAGATTCGTGACGCGTACTATACATCTTGGTAAAACTTAGTAATAAGTGTCTTGGTCGGTACGATCAAGTCAATGTTTTAATATATAAACATTGAATATATAGGTAGTCACCGTCGTGAGAGAATTGTGTACTCGTTGCATAAAAGTGCATTTCCGGAGTTTTTTTTATGAATCACACATCGTAAATGTTATTGCTTCGGTCATTCGGTTGTATGATAATCAAGTATAGGTTTAATTCAGTATATTGTATGCAATGTATAAATGTATAGATTGATAAGATTAAGGTGTTGGTTAGAGGTGTCAATCGTGACGACCTTTTAATCATTCATTAACTAGGACTACTTAATATAGTACATCAATTATTAGCTACATAACAAAATGTTATAGCCTTAAACTATTCCTCTTAAAGTCCCTTGTGGCGCATGTTGTGACATTTTCTGTATTGCATTGGGTAAAATTATCAATTATTGATACATGTGCCTATATGACGGCTGAGCAGTAGCACCGTCACCATGTTGGTGAGGTGGTACAGGGTTCATTCCGCAGATGGCGTAGAATAATAATGTCAACGTGGATTATAACTTCACTTTGTTTGCAATGATTACAAATTCAACAGAATCTAATCAGATAAGTGGTAAACCGACAGATTCGTTTTGAAGGTGTAAACTGTACGGCGTCCCGAATAGGAATCTCGTCGTTGCAAACCCCATCGTCATAAATACGACTCTGTCCACGGCCGGCATTACAATAACAACTGACATCTCGGAGTATAAGTAGTGATCGTCGGGTGCGCGAGCGTTGATTGGTTCCCCAGTCGTGTTGTCTTTCTCGCACCAATACGTCAATTACGAGCGCGATTCTACCGATGCGCAGCTATTCTCGTCCAGCGCTAAACATCC
>DWAJ01006668.1:0-10140 GCA_018238005.1 Eurema mandarina | reverse complement strand
TTATTCCTACTGTTACGTATTTCTATTTATTTTTTTTTTCTTTTTTTTTTCTGCAATGAAGTAGGGAGACTGACGGAGCTGGACGTACTCCTGATGTTAAGAGAAACGCCAGCCCATTCCCAATGTAGTGCTACCCAGAACTTTGCTCCGGGCAGGCTACACCGACGCTCCTCACTTTGAGTCACAAGGTGTTAAGACTCATTGGCCCAGTAGTCACGCTGGCTACAGTGCCCTTCAGACCGGAGCACAGTGACATTTGCATATCACTGCTCAGGCGGTAGAATGTCTGGCACTGTGGGGGTACCCACCCAGTCGGCCTCCTGCTAGGAGAACCTACCCCCGGTAGACATTACACCATACCCCCGGTACATTTAGGTATATTAATTTATAGTCATGCATATCATATATGTCATGCAACATTAGCTTTGTTATGCCTTAACATATGTAAATATAAGTCTTTAAACACTATAAGTTAGTAAAATGCTAACAATGAAGGAATCTGACATTCTTAAAGTATTATCACAGAGGCAAAAGTATATTGAACTATCATATATCTTTATTACAGGAATGTATAGACGAATCAAACAGTTTTAACTGCAGTTGAAACATAAAACATTGGATAATATTTAAGTTAGTAATGATGAAACTTACTGAAACTATTTAGTATGAATAGAAAAGTAGTAAAAATTTGATATAAGTAATAGTATGAGATAAAAGTTATCAATTAGTTGTAAATATGTCCCTATAAAATAACTGATATCGAATTTTATATTGAACTTCCTTAGCTAATTGGTGAAAAAGCAAGGGCTACTAAAATAATTACGCTTTTTGAAAATCAATTTTCAAATTGTAGTCACCAGTCAATATTTTCTTTATTTTATTTTATAGCAGGCTTTCAAGAAGAGACAAAACTCACTTTTTTGGCTAACATATGCGCATAATATTTTTTATATATTTTAGTTTGCAAAATATATAGCTTCTTAAAACATTACAGTGTGGCCATTGTCTTTACTTCTAGGCATTTTTAGCTTTTGTTAGATCTGTTCTTTCTTTTAATTAGATACTTTCAATACATACAACTACATGTGTGGTATGAGTTAAAAATATATTTTTGGTATTTGCTTTACAGGCAGCATATCACCTACTCAATGGAAAATATGTAGGAACATATGAGTCTTGCAGTACGTCTGCATTTAAACATGGCAGAACTGAAACTATGCGACCCTGTACAGATAAGACTAAGGTAATTTATTTTGTTTTCATATAAATTTACGTAATTTACCTCTGTATCAATTAATCCTTTAGTTCATATTCTTGAGACAAATCGTAATTTTAATTAATTTTAATAAATGGTAATGCGGCTTATGATATTTGTTTCATCCAACTAATTCAGGCTTTCTGTGACAAACTTCACTCAACAAATTCTTCAAAACAAGATCTCCGGACATTAATGGCAGAATGTTCGTCATATCACACACAGTTAGTGAAGGAGGCAGCTATGGGCCAAGGATTTGATCGTCATTTGTTTGCGCTTATGAAAATCGCAGAAGAAAATAACATGCCTAGACCAGCACTTTATGATTCCTATGAGTACAAATATTTGAACAAATCCATTCTTAGTACAAGTACTCTTTCATCACCCAGTGTTTTAGCAGGTGGTTTTGGACCTGTGACTTGTGAGGGCTTCGGAATTGGGTAAACACTATTTCCATTTAAATTAATTAAATATGTGTAAATAACCTTTTGTTTTGTTTACGTGGCAATACCGGAATAAAAAACCAACTTTAGTCAAATCCATTAAGTAGTTTTAGTGTGAAAGAGGAACATACCAAAAACATATATATGTACAACCATGCATCCATAGACTTTCGCATTTATAACATTAGTAAGGATTAAAGTCAAAGTCAAAAGTATCTTTATTCAATTAGGCTACATAAAGTAACACTTTTGAATCGTCATGGTATTACCAAACATTTACCACACATTAATACATTAATACACATGGACACAAAGCACCAACACACTTGCACACAAAGCACCAAAATGACCAAGGTGGCGCACGAGTCACGACATTAACAATAAATATAAAATACCATATCATTTTTCTTACAGATACTCGGCATTTGCAGATAAATTAGGAGCTGCAGTGACAAGTTACAAGTCACACAATAACAGCACGCAATTTGTTGAAGCATTGCATAAGTCATTTATCGATATCACAGAAGTTCTATCTGCATAGTATTTAAATATTTATACCCAAGTTTCACATCTATTGTTAATAAATTAAAAAAATATACTAAATGTGTAATATTATAGGTAGGGATAAAATGGTATTTTGTATTGAAAATTTATTTGTAATTAAATTAAATCTAATTGTTGATATTTATAAAGTTTTATAATATAAAAGATATATTTTTATTCATATTTGTTTTATTATATTGGGGCATATTAAATAGTAATTAATAGTAACCCCGTGCTTTGACTAATGTCCTTCAATTCAACAACAAAATAAAGTATATTTCAGGAATGTACCTATGTAGGTTTTTCCACATTTTATGCAAACTGGGATATTCAGCTAGAAGGTGAATTCCATTCTTACGCTTTTTAAGTTAATCTCTTCGAACTTTCCCCAACAAAAAAAAACGTTTATTTCCTAGACCAGTTGGGCCGGGGCGGGGCGGCCTGACATTACTACTTTATTAGTAATCCGAGGATCCCACAAAAAAACATAAATGTGAAAAATTAAGGCAAAATACAATAATAGGAATATGTTTGGTAGTGAAATAAAATGTTATAATAATATAAAGTAAAAGTTTATGCAAGAATATTATTAGACAAAGTACAAAGCCTAAAATGGAACGGAACTTGTTACTTGTGTCATTATTCTACTGGGATTTGCGCAGTGTTCCCAACTTAGGGATTTTCCCCCCAGATTTAGGGGGTAAATAAAAGAGATGGGATTTTTTAGGGGTATTTTGAATGATATTTCGACTCTTTTAATTTATAATATCATTATAATTTTTTTTTAAAGTTATGTTTATAAAAGTTACCTCAAATTAGTATACCATATGTAGTTAAATTAGTTACATAATAACTCTAACTGGCTATTTGCTACAAATCTCCTAATCACATCTCTGAATGTCCATTTTCAAAAGTTTCGCTACACCCGAAAGCGTAACTTTATAGAGCGTCTACTGTAAATATTTTTTAGGGATAAAATTCGATGATTAAGGCGATTTTAGGGGTTTTTGACACAAACATTGGGGACAAAGAATTTTAAGAGTTGGTAACACTGGATTTGCGAGTTGCGAGTTGCGACTTGCGACTGATAAAATGTCAAAGTTCATTCGTGGATCGTACGTTGGATGCCTGTGTCAGGTATTTAGCGATCTAGTGAAAAAAAATAGTTTAATGTGTAACAGACTCCAGTGAGTGGATTTTTTCGAATACAAAACATAAACTTGGCATTATGTGTCGATGTGTTGATGAAATAAACAAAATGGTAAGCTATAGTATAGTGGAAAACTACATTCTAGTATAGGATACCAATTTTTGTTTGACTGTACTAGATTTTGAATATATTTTCATAATAGTTTGTTTTGAAATATTTTTGCTAACCTGAAATTTATCAAAAATAAAATATGAATAATATAAGGTTTTGGTGGTATTATAGTAAAAACATAAATTAATCTTGTCGGAGTATGGAGTTAATATACATACACATTAATATCAGTATTTTGTATTAAGAATCATCTATCAAATCGAATAATTTAAATTGATTGAATGTTTTGTAAATAGTAGTTCTTACATATTATGTGGCTTTTTTAATTTTTTATGTTTATTAAATTGTTCCTGAAAAAATATAAAAATTTAATTTATGTTTATAAATAAGGCATCATTATAGGATACTGACGTAATATTATTAGTTTTCCCTATAATTTTATCACAGTAAAGTGATAAGTATTGCTAAAATCTAATAGAAGACAATACTTAAATTGTTTAATGTACAAGGTATTTGTACAATAGTATATAAACACATACAACATTTTAAACACCTTTACACTTAACTATTCCATTGGTTGGCACTACACTAATTTATATAATACTTAAGTAATTATTTTAAAGAAATTGGCATCCTAACGGTCCCGTCACAGTATATTTTTAATAATACAGTAGAACCTCGATAAGTTAAAGTGGAAGGGAAACACGAAATATTTTAAGTTATAGAGGTTTTAAGTTATCAAGGGTCTATGTTAGGGATAGGTTAATATAGAGGTAGGTATGTACATATATGTATGTACCCTTGCTCCTATTTTTACTCAAATGCATCAGAAGGATTGGTTCAATAAAATACTGAAAATTATATATGTAATAATATTTATTTATTCACATTGCACACTGCTTCTATAGCTTTTAATTTATCAGCGTAGGTGAGGGTTGTTAGTTTTCTTTTTGGACTCATTTTAAACAAGTTTTATCACACAGTACGTAAAGCGATGTTTCCAGGACAATGATCAAGAACTTATGATGCATGTAAGTCGTTGTCATAAAGCTTACCGCCGCAAAGCTTTGAACAATTTCGATAAAGCAAACAATAGGTAATGTATAGTTTACGTTAACAATTTAAGTAGTAAACACGTGCAAGCAATAAATACCGAAACCTTTTGTTTTGACACTCTTTCAAAATGACTCATTGACAAACAATTTTATGTTATAGAGGTTGTGGAAACATTTCTTTAAGTTACTGAGGGCCAATACAGATATTATATATTTAAGTTATAGAGGTTGCGTATTTTAAGTTATAGAGGTTTTGGGCTCTGATGGGAAGGGAACATATTATTTTTTGAAGTTACAGAGGTTTTTATGTTACCGAGGTTTAAGTTATCGAGGTTCTACTGTATTATGTAGAATGCATGCATTATTATGCGAGCGAAGCCGGGACGGATCGTTAGTTACTAATATGATCATAATGTAGACTCCCCTTATTTATTAAATTAATAAGTACTTAATAACAAATAACACGTTCAAATAAGCCTGTATACAAAAAGATCTTTTAATCCGACCTATAGATTAAAATATTAACGCATATTACGCATTAACGCAAAACATTTTATTAAAGAAAAAAGATTTAAAATGATACTATGATTTTTACAGTATCAAATATATGTTTTAAATCTGGTTTATTTCAGTTCAAATGATACCTGTAAAAATTGGCGCGCTCCCAACACACGTTAGTAAACTTTCGCCCACCGAATCTATTTTAAATTCAATGAAATTTTATGCGACCACGTTTAATTTCTATGACGCTTATCCTAAAATTGCCATTCCGCATTTTAAATCTAACATAATAATATAAAATGCTCAAGTTTACGACTTTCTGAGGTTGTTAGGGATAATCTCTGAAAGTAATAAACCGATTTTAAAAATGTGCAATCTTTCAAGTTCAAGGTTAGCCGATAATTTTTGAAAGAAATAATTAAATGACATATTAACTAAACTGATTATGTGGTTTTATCTGCATAAAAACGTAAGTAAGAATATGGAAATTTTCTAGAATTATAGTACCTAAGCTTCCGTGACATCGTCTCATGTAAATCAGATCTTTATCAGCGCAGCTATACAGAATAACTAATTCATTGCGATATGTTTAATCTAGATCTATTCTTTGTTGGAAGAATTGCGAATTCTATCCTCTGATTCTTATTGACGATCTTTAAACTCGAAGACTTTAATAAAAAAATGTAAAAGTCAAAACACAATTGATTTCTGGGAAAATCCTAGAAAAAAAATAGTTTAACGCAATAAAATTTGAGTATTTACCAAAAAAAATCGCTTTATTTGACTGTGCACACTACACAACCCAAAGAAGTATACTAGCCCAAATGAATTTTAGTTTAAAAATACCTCATATCGAAATTTAAAACCTAAACTAGCAAGCATTTGCATATTTACTAAAAAAATATGATAACCACTTCACACTTTGAGGCTCTAAGGAGTTATTGAATTAGCAAACTAAAAATTCTCCCACACAATAATAAACTCCAACGTGGTATGGTATTATTTACAATTCTGACGATATATTCAACGTCATTTCGAGACCACACATTACCTACATGATGCTACATTAAAAATATGAACATTAGGAGTGAACTTTACTATTTTCTAAAGGTGTAATATTTTTTTTAAGTAATGATATGAAATCACAGCTAATACAAAATAATCTTAAAGACGTCTTCAAGGAAAGTTTCGTTAAATTGAGGTTTTCAATTTTCCATTAAAATCTATTATACTTTTAGGAAGACATAAAAAATATATCAAGTAACGAAAAAGAAATGTTGAATCGAACTGTCTCATGATTTTGACATTATAAATTCAGTTATAACATTTTAATTTGAAAAATTGCGCATCTAAACTTTTGTCAAACGCTATCCGCATGGTTTTTTCGTTCGTACACACAACAGTCGCAACTGGTTTGCGAAACCGGTTCCTGTAGACATGCGGACTTCCGATAATACGACTTAATATGGTCAATGAGAGATGTTTTTGGTAAGCTTATCACAGATACATAAGTCCTTTTTCTTATCTGTAGCAATTTCTAAATGTACCCCATGACTGGTAGCGTGTAGTTACACACGTAACTATGGAACTGAATTAAAAAAAAAACAAACTTTTTAACTACTTTTCAAGCAGAGCGAAAAATAAATAGCATTTAAACATCAAGACTTAATTCGAAATATTTCACTTGCTCCTAACACGTAATGGCCATACAAAGCCAAACAGCTAAAATATCAAATAACTCAACAATAAAACAATTTGGAGTTATGTTTTCTAAATTTCAAGCCAAAATATTTACAATCGCTCGCATATCTTGGCACACTCGCACCAACCTTTAACAATATTGCTTTTGTTGCGTTCAGAAATAACGTTGTTATTCCATGTTTTATTATCGGTTCCTGCGAATTGGGTAATGAGTCAGTATTTATTCATCGTAACCACTTACATTGAGACGTTCGACGTACATCAATATAATATCATATGTATCCAGGTATACGAAAGCTATTCGTTCGTGAAATTTTCCTAACGACTGTTTGTACACAAGGGAGCGACTTAATTTATACCATTTCAACCCTAAGGAGACTGAAAACCGTATTACAGATGTTTTTATAAGAATAAAGAAACTCAATGCTGAATGTAATGTAGATTTTTACAATTTTCATATAGTACATAAATTTCTACTCATTCTAAATACTTCCACACAATTAATTAGTCAATATAAACTAAGATATATATTTTATATTCATCTATCCAGTAGGTATCTGATGCGCTGTCTAATTGTATAAAATTACCATCCTTAAACGGAATATGAATAGTTTGTATCATTAAAACAATTAACAATAGACGAAGTAACATAAAAACAGCACCATCACCGGCGGGTCAATTGACTTGGATCGTCAAAGAAACCTTGGCCAAGGACAGTTATCTCACAGCCAACAATTACCAGCGACTAACGAAGTACACACAACTGGAAAAACTTCTAGTCGTCATGATAAATTAGCCTCATACATACTTTATGTCGATTTTATTCTTCAGATTAGATTCATTAAAGACTACGTTCAATCAACTGTTCAAGCGATAAAGCTTGTCAGTTGTCACGTCCGCGATAACGTCAGATGTTTAAAGGTATTTAATTCTATCGTGCGTTCTCTTTACATTATCTGTGAGTTATGTAATTACATAAACAAACCGAGTTACAAATCCGACATTCTTTTCTATTTCGTTATCATCATTGTAGGCACTGTTACTATTATGATATGAATAAAAACTTACCGTATCTTCCAAGTTCTTGAATTCATTGAACAGCCGATTGTTGGTAAGTTTCTGGTTCAGGGCTATCACATTCGCTGACATTGCGATCATATTTGCGGATAGCTGATTGACCTCATAACGCAGTTTATTGATTTGCACTTCCCGAACTATAGTAATAACGAGTAGCCAGACGGCGAGGGCGCCCACTGTCACACCGAAAATCACACAACCCTTTCTCTGCGAACCACTTTTCTCCATCCCTTCCTTGTATTGTCTCTCGAAATCCCCGCTCATTAAGTTCTTTGACGATTCTTTGATATCATTCGTTTCCGTTTGTGTGTACATAGTGACTGGTGAGAGAGCGCAATTTTTGAACACAAATTATTACGTTTTCACGTTGAAACTGTTGCAAAACAATTATCGGTCCATATTCTAAGACGGGGTTAGTTTGACACGGCCGGAAAAAACACGCGGGTGTCCGGGCTGGCGGACCGGTATGGAGTGGGAAGGCGAGTATGCGCGCGCGCACGACTACTCTGCAATTTCGATCGACACCGAATGCAAGTATGGGCACATATAGCTGGATTGTTTACTTATTTATAATTAATTGCGTTTAAGTTTGTTATTCTAATATTACGTAAGAATATTGATTGGGTGAATAAACTGTGACATGGAGTTTTGGCAGGTAGAAGCGGAAGGGACAGCACTACCTGCGTATCTTCGGTCTATTTGTGTGTGAATAAATAAATAGTTTTTACTAACATGGCGTAAACATTAAGAGAAATAGAACGTCTCAGGTTAATTTTTATAAATTTTATAATTGTTTGTTTTTCTTTATAATCAAGGTCAAACATATTAATTCTATTGTCTTTGAGAGGTTATAATCGTGGTGTTCACACTTTATTATCTTTTCTTAAATATTCCAAATTCCAATAAACGTTAAAACATATACACATATAATCTTTAAGGATATTACTATTCATATATTTATAAAACTCTTGGTCTTTTTAGTTATTTAACATAGATTATTGCAAATAGTTTGAGTAGGTACTAGGTAATGATGTTTGTTCTAACCTCCGATAATTATAAACACCCACGACATTTGACTGCCGTGCCATATTAAAAATAGTCTAAATTAGCATGTACTAAATAAACATTAACATGTAATTATATAAGTCTGAATATTTGTTACTTCAACGTGCCGCACAATACCTCGTTAGTTAAAACAATAAAGTTTATTATATCTATATACCATATCTCTTATAAAACCAAAGTGTGCCACTAAATTGCCAAACGACATTATAAAAATATTTAAAAGTAAATGGTAGTTTAGGAAATTAGGAGAAGTCTTCGTCTAACAGTGGATGTTGATACTTATTGGACCCTTCGTTAAAATAAATAGTTCAAATAGAAAATTATATATAAGAAATGTAGTACCAATACCAAATTTTCACATAAAATTCCTAACCTCAAAATAACTCTAATATGCAGTTCATTAATATAACTAAACAATTGACGTCAAACGCCGAATGATAAGTCGCTCGGGTATGTCCGAATAAAGATTCATTCATCTTCTACTCATAATTTGTCAATGTTGTTTACCCTCTAGTTCTAGATATTTCGTTATCACTGCATTTTAAACCAAAATGTCGAGAGATATTTCTAATGTTTGCTAATGGTTGGATGCAGCCGCATTCCATATTTGAATGTGTGTCATCTTTGGTCTTATGAATTTTTATATTATTTTTTGTCTATGTTCTTAACGTCTACAGATTTAGTTTAAGTAAGTTAATTTTTAAAGGCTTTATTAGGGCTTTATTATGTAAAACATAATACATATATGTATAAGGCACACGCGTAGCTTAATGCAACAATAGATATTGAAAAGATATTGTCGCTTTAAGCTACTTAACTTACTTAAAAAAATAAGGACACTAACGCCGTTCATGCGGATTAATAATTATTTTCTAATATTTTCGCTACTTCGATGGTATTTACTAATAATTAATTTTGAGGGATTATTTTCGTTAGATTACAGTAATGTATCGATGAAATCGTTTAATACGAAATTTGATAGTGATATTTATTTCTTTATTTTTGTAAAAAAATATTTTGTTTCCCGAAATGAATAATGTATTAAGTCGTGTAAGTTTGATCCTTCCATTTTTCATATAAAAAGTGTTTTTGTTACGTTATTTTTTACCCACGAGTGCGCTCGCAAAAGTAACATAGAAAAATGGACAAACTGATGATTTCCCACGAGAACAGTGCATTTTTCGCGCCACAAATTAAATTTATACTATTTTGCATTTTATTATTTAAAAGATATTTTTA
>DWAJ01006667.1:0-10141 GCA_018238005.1 Eurema mandarina | reverse complement strand
CACATAGTAGTTATAACCTTACCTTACAAACAAAATCATTACCTCCTTTTTCACAGTCGGCTAAAAATGATAGATGAAAATTTAACACTAAATAACCATTATACATAGACCCATCATAGTCGACTCTCTCCTACTGTTCACTAGACTTTCTTTGAACTATTATCTAGGCAAAGTCCTAGATATACTGGTCGCTAAACAATACACAATCGCGTATCTAGACTAGATTTCTAGACTTCAACTGAAGGCTAGGTTAGGTAATTTATTATTGAACGCCAAATGACCTATTTTTATGTTGATTATTCTTATCATAATTTTTATAGTCATATGTTGGTTAATAAATATGTGATTTAGAAAACTTAGGTCGTACCGTCGATTACTCAATTTTCTTTGATTTTTTTTTGTTTTCAAATATAAAAATTTTCAATTCCGTACTTAGTAACAGACATATAAAATGGGTAGAACAGGGTTATAAATAATTTAGTTCGGTTTATTTCATCCAATGTACGAAATAGTGCCTTCGGGACTCATTACTACTACGTACAGTAGAACCTTCTTTAATGGTGCCTTCATAAGTTCAAAAAGATTGCTCTTCCCTTCTAGCTCCAAGAAATCTAAACCTTAACGTTAGCATAAGTTTTTAATAAATCTAAAACTCAAAATTTAAATAACTGAAGGATTATATAGCAACATTGATGAATTTAAAGCAATTTAAAGCAAGCATTGTTGTTTCGGTTTCTTCTCTATAGAAACTGAACTGCTTTCTGGACTAATAGACATATTTTTTTTTTATAATACTATGACTATTAAGTGTCAATATATGTAGCACAGATGAATAAGTAGTTTAAGTAACTTGAGCGTTACTGCCAACATTGTCTTCGGAGTTCAATTGAAAACCTTATTTTTTATACTAAAATTTTTGAAACCTGTGAATTTATGTTATTTTGAACCATATTTTTTGCCACTAAAATGTACGCTTTTGTTTAAAACGCTCAAAATTATTTTTATTTAAATTAATTATGATTTGAAGGCTAGATTTAAAAGGCTCTTTTAATAATTATATTTTTTAATACAATTATCTATGTGTATAATGAAATTTTGGTTTTGGAAGTTAAGTGAAACGTGTTGTCACGGTTTAGACTTATTACTGATATTATTAGGACACCCGAGATAAGTTTAATCTAATAATATTCAACAATGCTATTTTATTGTAGTTTTACCCGTGTCTCCTTTGAAGGACCTAGTCAGACAGGTCTCCACCACAGGGCGAGACATTGTATTATTGTGCTCCGGTCAGAAGGGCACTGTAGCCTGCGAGATTACTGGGCTAATGAGTCTTAACATCTTATGGTTCAAAGTAGGGAACGTCGCGGTAGTGCACTCCTGTCCGGAGTTTGGCTTTAGAGCAAAGTTCCGGGTCACACTGCTTCGGATGGTAAGAGAAACGCCAGCCCATGATGCTCTTACCATCAGACACCTGATGGTAAGATTGACTCAGCGTCCAATTTGTCTCCGCAGTTCATCGTATAAAGAAAATACTATATAGTAGAATTTAAAAACATAATAAACTTTAATAATGTTCTTTTGAAGGCTGCATGTTGAACGGGTTGCATTCACGACGGCTTACTGAAGCCCCACCGATCTCGGTCAGGGCGTGCGCTGTACGTGCATCGCACGATAACACCCTAAGCTGTGAATTGTAACGAGACTAGCGGAAATATGAATAACTAGCACTAGCCCGCGGCTTCCACTGTGTAAAATTTGTAGCTAATTTCGAAAATATTTGTATTCTTTTTCTTAAAATCTTGCTTAAAATGGTTCTTTCAAAAAATATTAGGTTTTTTTGTTTTTTATCATAAAATAATAAATAAAATCCTCTATCGCAATGTGAATCTTTATGCCTTTGTTACTTGGAAGGGATCACTTTTCAGTGATATGGTTGACAGTTACGATATTTTTTTACTAATTTAATGTAATTTTGTTAATAAGCTTAACTTTCAGTTAAATGAATTAATGTTTTTTTTCTTCTTTCATCTATATCACGATGTTAAATAAAAATCGGTTTAGCGGTTAACACCGTAAAGTGACATACCTAATAAATATTATAATTGTATTAAGTTTTACAGTCTCAATAGATTTAATTTGTAGGATTCTGATTTATATGATGTCTCTCTCTCTATAATAACATTCAGATGTATATAAAAATAGTCATATACATACATATAATACGAATCTGAAAGTTGTGAATTTTAAAATATCAATGTAAAAGAAATTAAAAACATTCGTTAACAGTACCAATTCACTTACTATAATAAGGTTTAATTATAGGCTGGGGTAGACTACAATTCCTTTTTATAACAAGGTCGAAATGGTTTTTCATAATCTAAACACAGATCGATATATCGTAACCATGTGTCGTAGCGATTTATCGGTACGGCAATAACTGTCTAATAAAATATGTAATACGTCTCAACCTGTCAAAACATGAATTACTATTGACAAATGAAACGGGAATAATTAATAGGATTTATATATATTCATAGAGAGAGAGATGGATATACATTTGTAATGTAATGTTACATTTGCCATTCGCTTCTGTTAACTATTGTCTGTTCCATTAACCTATGTTTTAAAAACTGAAACGAACTTAAATTTTTCATTTACAATCAACTCTAAAAATTAATAAATGGCCGAGTATGGAATAGCGTTTCGATATACTAATATTATTAAAAAGTAAAGTTTGTGTGTTTGTTAAAATGTAAGGGGTAATCTCGCGATCTACTTGATCGATTTTAAAAATTCTTTCACCACTAGAAAGCTACTCTATTGCTGAGTGTCTTAGGCTATATAAAAAACCGAAAAGTATAATTAACATTATGCCCAACGAAGTGGGCACGGGTCAGCTAGTATCATAATATAACTCTTTGCCGTCGAGATACATATGTCCATATTTACACAGTTTCATCTTTTGAGCTATAATCATTTTAGTTGTTAACCGTGGACGGACGAATTTCAGAACATAGCACTAAACAGAACAAAAAGCTTACAGGCAGCAGTGACCAATACATTTACCTCGCAAATATTTAAAAACCAATTTACATTCATCAAAAACATTTAACATTTCCCAAACTATAAATAACTCATCTGTTATACAAAAATAGATGCGAAAATTCTTTACAAGTAATGACGACTATCATGACACCGGAATAATTTGACGACCAGTTCCCCTGAGCCGTCATCGTGATACATTTTGTTAGAAAATAGTGACGTTACACAGCCCAGCGTTATTTAGACGCGTACGTCATTGAATTGTAGCCAAGTGTCGATTTATTGGCCAAGGGAAATAAACAGAACACAGTTATTGATCAGAGACTTTTCATAGACTATACTTTGTCATTCGGACGCGATGTCTTGAGTAAATTCTTTGAAATTATTAGATTTTTGTGTGAAGATGAAATAAGCACGCTTTTAGCGATTTCTAAACAATGTATTGAACTCCGATCATCTAAAGATTTCTAAATGTCCTGTATAGAGCCGTATTACGTAAATAATTAAGGGTGATGCTGCGTATATAATCTTCTTTAGTATAACAATTACTCGCAAAATGTGTTATTTGCACAAATTAATAACGCCTGGACCAATTTGGCCCATCATTTTGTTTAATGTTGTAACAATGATATTATATATAATATATATGTTATACCCAAACAAATCAACCGAAAAAAGTGTTCCCCACAGCAGTGGCAGCACACATACATACAAGTCAAAACGATAGAAAAGAGATAAATGATAAAACCAACAATAAAAAAAGAGATAGTTAGTTTTGTCAATTGCGCGTGAATGCACCGGCAGCCGACTGGTAAGACGTCTTAATAAGGATAAACATCCTTATAAGCACAAAATGTTGAAGACGCAAGTTTTTGCGTCTTACGGCCAAATACTCATACGCAAATTAAATTTGGGCACGCCTTAAGAATCGTAATTTTGACAGAATTGTATGGTGAACTGTCAAATCGGACCGGTTTAAGTTTAAGTTGCGTACTTAAATTTAAGTTGCGTTTCAGTATTCCGGCATTAATATTCTAATAATCATCGGAGCGTACACGTCACTTCGTCCTGAATAATTGCACGTCGACGATACGAGAAAAGCTTTAATGTCAGACGACTAATGTCGCACGGTCAAGGACGCGGAGACGCCGGGGAGGCGTGCACCAAGCATTTATCTCCGTGAGATTTTCCTACAACGAAATAATACTTTTATACTCAGAGACATATAGATACCTACGGATATGTGAAAAAACTTCTTAATACGTTAGGGTACTTAGGTTTTGAATTATTGCATATAGGCTTCAATATTTTATTGCATAGGCAACCCAATTATATAGAAACAAAAATGTACTTCGAGTAGGCTGTAGGAGTTAAAAAAATGAATGTATTTACATTACATAAAGTGTCCTTTCATATCTGATGATATCACTATAAAATTATTAACATCGATAGATTAAAATATTTCTATCGAAATTGTTAACGATCGAAGAATTGTAAACATAGCTTAGTTTGTGTAATTTCAGACAATATTTTTGAGATATAACTAACATAACCTTTTATATTAATTACTTAACAGATTCGCTTTAATAATAAAAAAAAGTTTTCATAAAGCATATTTCACTAATATCCCGAGATATATATTTTAATATTATAACATACAATAAACATGTCCAACAACTGATTGAGACTTTTCAAATTATAGTCTAGATTCAAAAGTTCTGATCTAGATTCTAGATATACAAAATAAGACCTAAAGTAAGCTGTCGTTGGCTTCAGAACCTTGTTACGATAACTAGGTCAGGGAGACAATAATACGAGTAATATGCCGGGATATAGTGAATTAGCAGATTAAAGTTTATGTAATCTTTACCGAAACTATCCCCTTTTTTAATGGGATAACCCATAGACCTCGGAGAAAGTAGCATGGGTTATATCGTTCTAGTACTGAAGATAAAACCTAGTGTTTAATTTTACCGAGTGACTGAATTGGAAAAGACTTTGTTTAATGCAAGTAAAACTGAAGGACACTGCTAGTAATTGACATATAATGATAAACTTCAGAAATAAATTTTGTTATATTTTTAGTTTTTCAAATATCGCGTGTAACTTACGTTTAAAATATCTTAATTGTCTTTTATATAAACAACTACCGGACTCGTGCCCACTTCGTTGGGCATAATGTAAACAATCCTTTTTTTATATAGTTTATGACACTCAGCAATAATGTGGCTTTCTATTGGTGAAAGAATTTTTGAAATCGGTTCAGTAGATCCCGAGATTACCCCTCACAATTTAACAAACACACAAACTTTACTTCTTTATAATATATTAGTATAGATTATCGTTTTGTAAACCGTTTTAACCTGCATACTTAAATAATAAGCTCAATATTTTCAGGTTAGCTTGAAAGACTGAGGAATAATTAAAGTTCATACAATTATATAACCACATCTCAACATAACTATCTTTACCTCTTAACAGAGATTTATGGCAGGCAATATTAATATGAATCATAAACACGAAATGTCGCAGGCGCCAAATTTCCGGTTAAAATTTAATTACTTATAAGGAGGGCAAATATTCGGTCATCTACATGGCATTATATATTAATTGCTGCCTATTTTACGGCGTACGTATTTCCAATCCATAAACTGACTGACCTGGATTTGGCTCGCTAAGTCTCTAACATAATACCAACGTCCGCGTCGATTGCTAGTGGAAATTTTAACAAGCCATCAATTTGCGAGTGAAAATTAATTTGAGAGTTTTAGTAAATCGCCGCTAGATGGCGCTGTTTTTAATTTTTCATATAATATAGTTTTTGACATCCTTTGTGTTTTTTTAATGATAGAAAAAATATATTTATTATAAAAGATTACTTTTTGATAAAAATTAATTTCATATGCAGTAGTAATATTTTTTCCTGCTATTTGAAAAACAATAGAAATGAAAATCTATAACTAAATATTTTTTGATGAAAAAATATTTAGTTTTTGAGTTTTGAATTATAATCAATACGAAATAATCGTCAGAAAAAAAAATAAAAAACAAAAATGAAGAACTTAGATTCGAACCCTGGACACAACAAACCATCATTCAATATACCCCACCACAAATTCTATAACTACCCTCTCAGAATAAGCTCAATCACGATATTAATATTTTTTCCCAATTAAAATCATATTGGACGATCTGATTACTACTTTCGGTGATCCGTTTCTACGCAGTACGCCAGCACAGAGGAGCTGGTCGCCATCCTCGCCTGTCATACAACACTCTGTCTTTCTATATGTGTTCGAAAACATCCCCAAAAAAAAAATTCATTCTGGTAATTTGACCGTTTAGAGATGTTCTCAACACCACTGCTGTAGAAAATTTGATCACCACTTTTTTGTTCGGATTTCTAAATTATACCTAAATATATATATTTTAAAATAAATATTATGGGAGAGGGAGGCACATTAGCATTTTTCATATTTGGACTTTGGAAAGATCAACTGTAAGGAAATAAATAAATATTTTTCTTAGGTTACTTACTCCTTTGTTAATATAAAAATGGTAAAATGTTTGAATTTCATCAATACATGTATGTATATATAAATAACTCATTAACTCAATAGATTTTCGATAAAGATTTCTATTATGTTTTGACTGTTTTCTTTATTATATTTGCGTTTACTTAGATTATCCGAGCCAACTTTTACTTCATCGGATTATACACAAATAATATTTATTTTATGATGTTAAAATTATAAATTCGACGTTTATTCAAAAACATTAAACCTATGCTTAATTTAAAAACACAATCATTCCCATAGTTTGTAGTGACTATGCGATTCGGAAAGTTAATTATAAGACGTCAAAACAAGATTAATTGATTATATTTCGTTCCATTAGCGGCCCGCAAGGTCGTCAAGGCGCTAGTCGTGAGGGTTGTAGTTAAATTATAAAAACATAAGAACTTTGTAATTAATAATTTTTTCTAATGTTGGATACTTTACATTGTTATAAGCTCCATCCCTTAGGCTAAAACGAGATAAATAGTATTCTGTGTTATTCTAATTATGAACTAGTTTGCGAGATTCCAGGCGAAGTAGTTTTTGCGCCAGAGTTAAAGTCAATCTATCTATCTATCTATCTATCTGGCTATCTTACTAGACTTATTTTTTCGCACCTACCTAAGAATGTCCAAACATTTATTATTGAGCAATGATATTATATTAAATAGATATGTTAAAAGCGCAAATTTTGTATACCCAAAAACATCCTAATGAGGACGTCCTATTTTTATGTGATTGGTTGCCGGTGCATTCACGCGCAACTGATAAAACTATCTCTTTTTTCTTTTTGGTTTTATCATTTATATCTTTATACATCTTGACTTGTATGTATGTGAGCTGCCGCTGATGTGCGGAACACTTGTTTCGGTTGATTTTAAGGGTGTAACATATCTATTAAATAATAACATTGTAAATAAGAATTTTCACCTAATATTTTCTATAAACATACTTCTGTAGGTAAATAGGAAACAAAGCCATTTCAAACGTGTTAGCTAAATTTAAAAACATCAGACCTCTCTAAATAGGAAACAATAACACAAAGCCTTTTCAAACATGTTAGCTCGATTTATCATATCTTACTTACAATCATCTGTTTTTTTTCCTTAACACCAATAAACAATTTTTGTTGCAGACTGTAGCAGTCGCGCGAAAGGAACAAACGATTAACAAAGACCCTTATATGGAGCGAGACGGGTATACGTCGCGTGCTTCGTCACGTAGTAGGACAGACAGAAACCGGTTTAGGTAACCGCTTGTCTACGGTTCACAGCCACACTATTATAAACAGACTTTGGACTTTCTGGTGCTTAATATAAATAATGTTCGTCTAGTATAATACCTTGGTAAAGTTTCTTCTGGTCTGTGATGCTGGGAGCCCTGAGGATAGGAGAGCCGCGTGAGCTTGTCTGACGAACGTACAGGTAAGGCTACATTGTGTATGAATATATGTACGGTCGGCAACAAAAGTATACACACAAACTAATTTTTGAAAATGAGTATGGTTATGATTATTTAGTCCTTTTTTTGTTTTTTAAATGACCTATAAATTTGTATATGTATATACTTTTGTAATCGACGGTAGTATAATTAAAAAAACTTATGATAATTATTTATCGATGGTACATATGTTTTTATTTTCATGTTTATTAATTTAATTTAACACCTTACCTAGTTAGATTTATTGAAAATAAATGATGAAAATAAAACCCAGAACCCTAGAAAGAAACAAAATGCTTTTTTCGTGTGCTAGGGATTGAACCCACAACCCTAGCCACAGTTATTACCACTACACCAAGCGATCAGCGAGCTAAATATATTTTACAGCAATACTGAATCACAGCATGTAAGCGCCATCGATTGGATCGTTTAAAGCTAGATAAATCTGACTAGACTAATCTGATTGTACCTTTTTCTGAGAGCAATGTTGTGTTTTCAATAGCGGAATATATCTTCATATATCTTGAAAAACTAGGAACATAGGAATCACCATTTTTCAGTGCAATAAGGAAAGATGGAGGGAATATTAAATGTGACTTTTGTGGATTTTTTTGATGATGGTAGGACAATAATGCTAAATACTCAAATCAAGAATCACGATTTAAATTAATTTGCTTAGGCGGTTCCAATACATCTAGAAACTAGCGACCTGCCCCGGCTTTGCTTACATATAAACCTATAAGCCTGTAATTTACATAATATAAACTTTCCTCTTGAATCACTCTATCTATTAAAAAACCGCATGAGAATCGGTTGCGTAGTTTTAAGTATTTATGCATACATAGAGATATAGGGCGACTTGTTTCATACTATGTAATGAAATAGTATAAATAACTTTAAATTTAAAATATAAAACAAGAAAATTAAGAAAACGAGTCATCTACATGAATATTAAGGGACATAAAAATGTAGGTCTGTCTACGGGGCGCTACGCAGCTACGGGCTACGAACTACGTCACACGATGTCTACGCCAACTTTTATTGAACTACTTTAGAAGCTACGTACATTTGAGGTTATGTTGGACTAGTTGTGACCCCCGGTTGTACTCGCGTTGAGCCCGTGTCTGTCCTTTTGATAGAAAAGTTATTTTAATAAATTTGTACGGCCTGTCAGATCTTATAATTTATTTATTAAAAAGTAAATCTAAATTATTTCTCAGCTTCCTTAAGCGACCTTGTTCCTTCACGATACCCGTACCATACTCAAAATTTTAATATATACGCTTGTCATTGGCGAAATCTATTAGGAAGCGCCATCTTCTTAAAAAAAAATCTAAATTATAATTTAGACTAGCTGTTGCCCGCGATTCCGTCCGCGTGGTCTTTCATATAAACTTTGACCCCCCTTCCCTCCCTTATAATTCCCTTCCTTATAAATGTTTTTCCCGCTTTCTCCCGTTCCCGTGGGAATTTTGCAATATCCTGTTGCAACTAACCTTTAAGTTTCCTAAGGTATCTGCATGCCAAATTTCAAGCGTCTAACTTAGGCGGTTTAGATTTTTCATACAAAAGGTTTTTCCCGTTCCCGCGGGAATTTCGGAAATTCCTTTCTTAGCGGATACCTACGTCATAACATCTACATGCACTGCTAATTAAAAACTGCGATCCGTCCAGTGGTTTGGGCTGTGCGTTGTAGGTAGTTAAAAAATAATGAACTAGCATGTTCAACAGTTCTGTTTATTTCGATATTTTCATAGGAGTTACAAGTAGTATATGTTAAATAATGTTGAAATGTTGTAAAATATCGAAAGATCGTAACGTTACACATTTTCTTTCAGTATTCAGTTTATGATATTGTCTTCGTTAATCAGTCTTGACATCTGACGACTCAAAGTGGGGAGCGTCGATGTAGTGCACCGCTGCCCAGAGACGGGCTTTATGGCAAAGTTCCGGGTAGCACTGCATTGGCTATGGGCTGGCGTTACTCTTACCATCAGGAGTGCGTCCGGCTCGTTTCCCCTCTTCATATTATAAAAAAAGCCTTGTCCTACGCTTTTGCTTGTACTTTCAAAAGTATCCCAGCTGTCAATCTACTAATC
>DWAJ01006666.1:0-10141 GCA_018238005.1 Eurema mandarina | reverse complement strand
ATTTTTTGTGTTAATCAACTTTTGCAGTTGTCTGTACTTTCATCGTTATGGTATGGTATTAGCTTACGCATGACTTGATGTGATGCATGATTTTCTTTAACGCATGCTTGCCTTAAATCTTGCGCCACAGATAATGTAATTACATAGATGGACGATCGAACCATGATGCTTAATTAAATTAAAGATGTAAATAATTAGGTACTTATATTTTTTAACTGGTATAATGTATATAGCAACTTTAAATGTTCTCTGGTTTCATTAGTATAGGCTATATATTATGATTCTATTTTTTTATTCTTCCGTATTAAAATAATGAAGGTTTCTTTTTACCATACAGCGGCGAAGACAATAGAAAAGTTACCTAATGTTTTTGCCCGAATCTATATGATTAAGGTTTTACGTATAACAACCCTATTCCTCTAATACTGATTAGATTTACTGACTGAAGTGTAATATTGCTATATAAATTAAAAAAAAATATTAGATGAATATATATTAGATGAATTTTCAAAGTCGGTTTATAAGATGTAGTTACAATTTTTAATAATATAATTTATAATTATAAGTACGATTGCCAAGTGAGATTTCTTAAGATAACACTTGAAGCCTTGATATATTATTCTTTATAAATGGGTACTTAGATTAATTTCAATTAGCACAGATAATATATGTACCGTTTCCCGACCTTGGATTGTAGACTAATCTGTGAGAACAGTTAGAGTACTTGTAACAAAAATGTCATTGTTCTTAAACAATTGTCCAATGTTCTTAGAACAATACCCGCGAATGTATCAAGTATGTGCTTATTATTTCTGTTTTTTTAATAATATGTTTTTTTTTATATTTAATTTATTTGTTAAATTAAAAAAAAAACGTTTTTTGTTCTATGTGAAAAAGTTGAACTAGTTATTGACCTAAAAAGTTATTAAGAGTTATAAAATTGTGTTGCTTGGCGGTTAATCTTTTAATCTTTTAATGGAGTTTTATTTCTATGTAGTATTTTGCAGGTAAAACGTTGATTGATTTTTTTATCTAAAGTTTGTGGCAGCAATACACTTTGATAAATTTCGCTTTTACAAATGTTTCTACAAATAAATATTCTACTAAAGTATCCAGTCTATTGTAATGAGCCGCTGAAAGGATTAATTGAAGCTATAAGTCAATTTTATATTAAATTTATTTTACAGTTTTATTGTACTAAAACAACTTCTCTTGGTACTAAAGATGTGCGTTAATATCTGTTACTATATTGACTTAAACGAAAGAAAAGCTACGTTAAAAAAGATTTAGTTCGCAATTTATTGCAGGTCTCGATCTAAATCCATTTGCTTTGTTTGGCATCAATAGAAACTAATCAATTAGACACTCCTGCTTTGCTTACACAATGAATTGACCTTAAAATGCCGAACGCAAATACGATTTGTTTTCGGCTTTTGTAAGTTATGCGTTTGTTACATAGTTACAGTTAGAATCTTAGATACAGTAGCTTATAGCCTCGTTTTATGTTTAGAAATTAGTACATTCAATGCCTTCAATGATGTTTATAATACTACATTGATTGGTTAGTTTTTTTGCTTCTTAAAAAATTTAAGCAAATGTTATGTTTGAATTACTTACTTACAAAAAATTACTACTAAACAGTAACTATTTACACAATTACTACTAAACAATCAATCTATAATCCGCCTTACAAAAAATACGTACGTTGCGTCTAAATATTGAACCATCGTGCTCCAAATATTTATTCCGTTCAGGGCACTTGAAGTAGGTATTTGAATCTTTATTATAAAGCAATTTTAACAACTTATTCGATCGATCCGCATTTCTAGAACGCTTCCTCGTGTAAGCATAAAAGAAATTCGCTCGGTAATATCGAAGCCGCAATAATAGGGTTCTCTGATAACATCTCATTAGTGGGATAAGATGAATCATTCCAGACGGCTCGATAGCCCAGATTTATGTATCCTTAATATAGTTGAGTATAAATTCAGTATTTTACCTAATGAGACTAGTGGAGTCTCCAAATTGTGAAAGGTGCCACACGGTCGACGACCACTTACATTTGTTGGCGGAGTGTTATCTACACTTAGAAATAAGTTATTTAGATATTTAGGTATAAACAGGCTTGATGTCGGTGCACTGCAAACAGTGTTGGCATATCCAGCATCAAGCCAGGCTAAATTTTTATTTAGATTTTTAATCGATATATATAAATAATATGTAGTGATTGTAATTTTTTTGAAGATGGGGCTTGGCTTTAGAGCTAAAAGCGCTAAAAAAAATAAAGATAAAAAATATTCAGTATTTATATTTATTTATTAGTAATTAAGTAGTCAAAATATTGAGTCCAATCTAAGCTAATGCAATTTGAAAATCAATAAATTTATTTTGATAACGTACGGCTTTTAGAGTCGTTAGGTAACAGTTTTGTAATACCGTAAGAATACCAAAATGTTTATCTATTTTGTTGCCCAGTTGAATAGACATATATTTGACTTCGACTAAATGCCTATCGATGATTCGTGTTATTTTTCGTAGTAATTCAAACGTCAGTCTTAGGTTTAAATAAAATTTCTCAGTTTAAATATTATGTTAAAAATATATTCACAGATTGTCATTAATTGTCAAAACAAATGAAAATCTAATTTATCGCTTCTGTAATTCTTTACTTTTAAATCCAATAAATGTTATAACATCCTAAAAATGTTCACTTCATGTACGTGAATGTATTCAATGCTCGATAATTGCTATTTCCTAGTAAGTGATAGTTTGAAAGCAGTCAGATTTGATTGTATCACAATCCTTAAACATCTCGAATTTTTGTCAGTCACGTCACGGAATTCTTAGTGCCTTGTGAAATTGCACTTCAATCAACATTGTAGAGATTAAAAATAGTCTAGTCATTGAATAATTACGGTGCTGTATTTGATCTTCATAGTAATATAAAATTTGTATTAGCTCATTGAGCTGGTTACAAGTACCAAAATATATAGGTTTTTGGGTTTATTGTTTTGTTCTTTGGTAAACGGTTTTTTTAGTATTTTATGCCAGCTTTTTGAGGACATTTTTTTTCAAATAATTTTTAACTTATCGAATTAAAAAAGTGACAAATTTCTCAAACTATTTTATGTTGTATAGATGTAGTATAATAAAAAGTTTCAGTGAAAAACAAACATGTCATTATTTCACTAGTCTACATATAGTAATACTTAAATTGTCATAGTATTATCAAACAAATACCTACTACAAAAAGCGAATAACTAAAAAGTCATACGCATGACAAATTACAAACTTACCTAAATTAAGGTTATGTTCCTATAAAATTTCTTTCACAAATAATTTGAGGAATTATGTGCCAAGCACCACTTTCTCCACAATACATGACACTGAGCTTCCCACGTCTATTTCACGTAAATGATATCTGTGTCGGCTGTATGCACTTATTACCATTTTAAGTTTATTGTCGGCCCAATTTGACGTTTAATGATCCATACAATCGTCACATCACTACTTTCGTTTCAATTATGTTGGTTAATAAAATTTTCATTTGTACCCTGAATTTGTCAGTTGCTCTGGTACTTTATTATTTCAACGTATATTTAGTATGAAAAGTAGACATATTACATATTAAATAGCTTTTTATAAGCACTAGGTTTATAAATGCGTTTAGTGTTTAATATAACCTTTTGTAGAAACCTAATTTGATATTGAAAACTAGCTGGTCTGACGCTACTTCGTTCATTCTGTTTCTATCCTACATGTAACATTATAACCTACCTTTCTCTGCTTAAGAACTATCCTCGTGCTTCAAGTAATAGTCTATTAAAATGGTTATAGAAATCTGTAAAGTTAGATACTTAACAACACAATATTTGGTAAGGTTAATTCCTCAAGAATTTGCTATGAAGCGATCACGGATTTTTTTTTTTAAAGACTTCATACAAACTTCAAATGTTTGACATACCACTTTCTGTGTCACGAACCACAGAACGGAAATTACTAGTATAGTTTCAAAAATTCCATATTCGTTACATAAATTGGACATATAATAATGTTTCACTTGACCGGAATGACACTTTCTCCGCCGGCTTTGTCTAAGGTCAATAAAAACAGTGATATTAACTTTTATAACAAATTGTTTGTGAAAACCATCTGACGCAATTTTGTCGTATGTAATTGAGTAATATAAATAACGGTACATGTATTTTTATAACTTTTATAAGATGGGTATGTAACATGACATCTGATGTGATTATGTAAATTTTTGTTTTATTACAATATTAATGTTAGTATAAAACAAAGTCGCTTTCTTTCTGTCTGTTCCTATGTATGCTTCAATATTTAAAACTGTGCAACATATTTTTATGTGGTTTTTTATCAGATATAGTGGTTCAAGAGTTTTATGTCTAGTTTTTTGGTATTTTATATGTATACGTTAATGTAAGATTATAATTTCAATATGACTTAAAATGGCCCCTTAATTAAGCATTGACATTAGAAAAGTGGTGGATATGTATTTTAACTAAAGATTTAAAAATCACGATATGAGTTTTTAGATTTACTTTACCTAAAGATGTTTTATAATGCCGAATATAACTTTTTTTCACTTTCATAATATATTTTCTTATTAAATATAATAAATATAAGAAAAAGATTAGAAATAAGTTGTCATTACTTGTACAAACCGATTGGTGTTATTTATCACGACACATAATTTATTTTTACGCAATTCCAGACCTAATTCATAAGGTCAATGACCCCGCATAGCTTTTTTTCCTGAACATAATGTCTGTAAAATGAGGATTATATGTATAACGGGGGAAAGAGTGAGTTGCAAGTCTATAAGTTTAACCTATAAATCGTTTATTGACACGTTACGAAGATCAATCTCAGAGATTCTTGCGATAGTTGGCTTCAAAATTGAGTTAGTGACTTGCGTGAACTATTTTTATCGCCAACGAAAATATAGAACTCGGTTAAGTCATTTTCTTTATCCATTGTGTAGACTATGTTTCTATTAATAGAATCTTCTTGGCAAATATTACGAAATAATTTTCTAAATCGAGTATGATATTAATAAGTTTATCTGAAGGATAAGCTCTTTGGCACGTTTGTATTTTGAAAGATAAGGCAAATGTTTCGTAACAGAATTTTAAGACATTTTTCAAGTATAATATGTAAAATTAAAGAATTGTCGATCACTAACAAGTTATCTTAAACTAACTATCTACAATTATGTAATTTTATAAGTTCATTATTATGGATGCAATATACGCTCCATAATGCTTTGTGATGTTTGATTTTGCGAGATTATGAAGGACCAATAATTTCATTTCGATTTGTCTAATCTAAAATGTGAAACTACACAACTACATATTCAATAATAACTAATTCCTATATCAATAGCACATTGTAAATATTATGCCTATAATAATATTCTTTTAAAGTTCCTTAGAAACAATTTCATTCTAAGTATTTCGTAATTTCATGAATGTATTATTAGTATTACTATTAGTATTTTTTGTCACAAAAATTATAGTAAAAAAGAGCATTTTGTTACATTTAAAGCACTAATATTATTCACAGAAATGCCTTATTTAAATTAAATATGTTTCAAGAATGACTAAAATTATCCTTTAGTAATACTAATATATAATTCAGAATACTTCTTATTAATGAAGTATATTCACAGTTTATCCTTGACAAAGAAACAACTAATAAGTCTAACCCAAGTTTGAAGCCAAAATTATTCAAATATAAGAACAAATGTTACACAATTTGATTACATTTCGTCTCAAGGGTAATGTTTAGTATTATTGTAGTCTCATTTCTCAGTTGCTTAATAAAATAATAAAGTAAATAATATGTAGATTTCTATTATTACTATCTAAATATCTTTTTGATAGTGGGGAATTTTTTATATGAAACCAATGGGTATCAGGAAAAGGATTTGTGTTAAGACGAGCTTCCACCGAGCAAATACTTCATGCCGCTAAAGCACTTCTCATTAATGTCGAATGTTAAAATATTGTTCGTGTACCGCAGTATTTGTGTTTTCCGCAATAAAGACAATAATCACTTTGCAAAATTGATGAAGCTTAAGCTTCAAATTTATTACTTTAAGAAATTTATGGATCGCCAACCCGACCTACATTAACAAAGCACACATACCTCTATCAAAAAAGATACAGATTTACATCAGTCTAACTATAGACAAAATATTGATAAACAAGCTATTACAAAATTGAACTTTGACCATAACATGCGGACAGCAGACTATAATCTATACTACTCTTTAATCTATAGTAATAAATAATATCCAAGCTAAGTATAAGAACTTTTGAACGTAAAAGACATAGTCATTGTAGGTATAGTACGCGTCACGAATCTTTAGCGCGGAACGAAACCTGCGCAGAAGTCAAAAATAAGAATATCGAGGTAGCAGCGCGGCGCGCGGGGCGCGTGATCGTCGAGTGCGCGAGCGTTGATTGGTTGTCCCAGTCGTGTTGTCTTTCTCGTACCAATACGTCAATTACGAGCGCGATTCTACCGATGCGCAGCTATTCTCGTCAATCGCTAAACATAAATGACGCGTTCTAATTAGTATTTCAAGAGTTTCCTATGAGTCAGACGCAGCGGGTCAAACGCTCGGCGAGTGAAATCACCTTGACCTTCTAAGTTTCGCGCTGGACCGAATCTCGCCATAGATAATATAATTGACCATAAACTAGACGGAGTTCTATTGATTATGTTTGTTTGTTTTTAATTATCTATGGCCACTGCTTCAAACTGGCATCGAACATTTGTGTGTTCGATGTTAGTGCATATACCCTATATACCCTATATACCCTATATTTATTATCGGCATATAAAATCAAAATATCCCATAGACAACAGTGTCTCATAGTCAAAATATCTATATTGAGATTTTTGATTTTATATACAGATAATAAATAATAGGGTAGCATAGCAATAGCACATAACTTTAAAATGTACGAAATATTTGTCCCGATATAACTTTTATATAAATTTTACACGGCTTAATAAAAAAAAATCTTAAGAAATATATATTCTTAAATTCCCTCTCAAATGTACAAAACACTAATTATGTCACTAAATTTACGTTATTGCTAATCGTTAATATTGTTATTGAATGAGACAGAAAAATAACGATGACGTGACATCTTAAAGACATCGTAGTTTCATTTGATTTAAAAAATAACTTCAGTTCCTGGATGTTTTCAATTAAAAAATAATCAGTCAACGAATTACATAAACGCCAGGACGCATATTACGTTGATTTCCGATCATTTAATAACGCATAATCGTTGTGCGTGCCGCAGGTTTGTCACCTTTGCTTGTGTCAGATACAAGGAAGACTTTTACCGGGCAGGAACGCACGCAACACTTTCCCCTTTTAGCGTCGCAAATGTGGAATGTTACACTAACAATGATTTTGTTATCGTTCTTTGTAATTAAATTAGGCTTTCATACTAATAATTGCAGATGTAGTAAACGTACACAACTAACTAAGAGATGCATAGATAATAAAGTTTACATAATCTGTGCGTAAATAATTTACGAATATAAAAAAAAATCCAACGTAAATAGGGTTTTGTGTGTGTGTGTGTGTGTGTGTATACAGTATTTATGCGTATTCAAAAGTAACACAGATAATATTATTTTCAAATTTAATTTACATTTCTATTAGCTTATTTCTGTTAGCTTGAATCTATGTCCCAACTCAATTTCTTGCTGCACTTTAAAACATATTTCTAAAGGAATATAATGCCTCGGCTAGCCTCGTACTAAAGCTAACATCGATTACTTTGAAAAATAGGCCAACATGATAGCTTGTATGTACTCTAAAAATTTCTCTCTCGTCTAATAAAGTGCCCGTCTTCATATAGGTACGTTATACATATTTTAACAAAATAAGTATTTATAGCAAAGAAAAAGTTTAAGATTTTTGATGATATGATATTACGAATGTGACTCATATACACCTGATCGAATTTCAAAATATGATATTGCATGTTTTATATATATCACATAATCTTAATAAATTAAATAATTATTGTCTATGGTGTATTGGGGCATTCATATCTATACTAATATTTTAAAGCTGAAGAGTTTGTTTGTTTGAACGCGCTAATCTCAGGAACACCTGGTTCGATTTGAAAAATTATTTTTTTATTGACTAGACCATTTATCGAGGAAGGCATTAGGTTACATAACATCACGCTGCGACTAATAGGAGCGAAGAAATAATGGAAAATGTGGAAAAAACGGGGGAAAATTTTCATCTCTAAGGGCTTCCGTTGCGTGCGCTGCGAAAAGTTGAAAACGGTTCAAGATACCAAAGAAATATGTATGAAAGGATTATGCCTTTTTAAATTATCTAAAAAAAAGTCGGCGACAGCATATGTATATCTTCTAAGATTGACTCACTATAACATAATAATAGAAATAGAAACCGACGGGGACGAAGTCGCGAGAAATAGCTAGTATTTTATATGCACATAACATACGTCTTTTTGCACTAGATTCTTCTATGTTCTTTCTTCACTTCTCGACACATAGTAGACATTATAAAATAGTTCATTTGTCGCGCTTCGTAAATCCAGTTTGCTTCTGCTTAATATATTCTTACCCTTAATAAAATTGTATGTTTTTTTACGTTCCTTTCTTTCCTGCATAGCGACAAAATACTATTTTATTGACGTTCTTTACTGGCATCGTAAATAGAGTTGGTTTTAACTACTATAACTATACTTTTCATAAGGTATTAAACACATTCGTCCTTTCTCTGTGCACATAAAATTCTTTATTTTTTGCACTATACTCTTCTATCTACTTTCTTCATGTTTCGCCGCATGGAGACAAAATAAAACGGTTTGTTTGACGTGCTTCACTAGCATCGTAAATCGAGTTTGTTGATTGCGCCGGGATATAATCAAATATGCGGCGGGATAACTACGTTTAGTTCTAGAGATGAGTTTTCCATTAATTTTTATTTATAATATACTCGGTAACCTATTTGTGAAAATAACAGCCTCTGTCGACACGTAGATTGGACGTAGACGTTGTTGTTGATGGGCATGTATGTCTTTTCTAGTAATGAATACAGGCCAAGTTTCCAATAAATATTATTAGTGCGATTCAGAACTCGGAGCATTAGTAGTCGCTATAAACAGGGAAGCTCTCAAGATAGCATATGCTCTTTCTGGAAGTTACTTAAACCATTGACTTGTAATTACGTAATATTTGATATTTCACTTGAGCAAGAAAATGCAGAAATATGTTCTGCAAATATTGGAGGCAATGACCATTTTACATTAGGGGGTTCGTTCGGTAGTGCTCATAAACCCCTTATAAAAAAAAACAAATATGTATTATCTATGGTTTAAACTGTCACTACCTGATATTCATGACACTTCATAACATTCTATATAACATTCGCACGATCAGTTCAAAATGGCGAATACTGTGCGCGCCTTTTTGTCTCGTTATTAGTCTTTTTTAAAAATATTTATTACTTGCAAAGCTTTTAGCCTTTTTTAAAATTAGAAAAATATAACTAAAGATTTTTATAGTTTGTTCCTGTACGTTTTTAAGGTAAATAAATCTACTACGATATTCGCACGATCCATCTCCTAGTCTTTCCACGCTAATGACAGAATTACAACTTTAATGCACTTTACTGGTAGCTCTGGTTCCGAGGACAAATATTGTTATCGTGTTTACTAGGAAAGCCAGTCAAATAACGGGAAACAGTGCTTCAATTCCTCATAGCTAGTTAGTGAGTTGGCGGTTGAATTCTGTTTCGATATTGGGGAAAAGCAAAGTTGTCAGTTGAATCGGTTAATTCTAAATTCAAAACTGACATTTGAATTTACAATTGACATTGTTGACAATTTATAAATATTAAAATGGGAGTTTTGGCGGGAATCTTGCGGCGTCTAGTTGTAATCTCGATTGAATATTCCTTTTTTGGTGCATAAAGTGATTTAATGTTTGATTGTGATAGTGATGCAGTAAATTAGCTAATAAGTGTCCAAGAAATGAAGAATTCATTTGAGAGCGCATAGTAGCGCCATTCCGATTGCTCCAAGATTCGTCGAGGTTCTTCGTAAAGTTC
>DWAJ01006665.1:0-10143 GCA_018238005.1 Eurema mandarina | reverse complement strand
CCTTTATTTATATACTTCTAGCTGTTGCCTGCGGCTCCGTCCGCGTTTACTTTCATAAAAAATTATTCCCCTGGAAACTGGATAAAAATCCTATGTCCTTCTCCAGGTTCTAAACTACATCCCCACAAATTTTCAGCCAAATCAGTTGAGCCGTTATCGAGTTATAAGCGAAGTAACTAACACGACTTTCTTTTATATATATAGATTCTAAGTATTCCTATTGTGATTAGGTATGCAACGACAAAAGATATCCACCACAAGAATAGTTTTTAATGCGAACCAGTAATTCTTGAGATTTGCACGTTCAGACAAACTAAGAAGCTGTTACTGTCTTATCATTCTCTGGTAATGTTTTACAACGGACGCAAATCGATCTGTGAAAGTTGATTATTCCCTAATCTAGTGACTTTAATTGAAAATCCTACAAAATCCTAGTGTTACCGTCTATACTTCCTCGGACAACCTCACACTTAGTATGCCGCCACACAGCACCAAATATTATGACTCGGCGTTCGCTGTACAGGCTGTGAGGTTGTGGAACTCCCTTCCTGTTAACATCCGCAAAGCCCAAACTATTAGCACCTTCAAGGCTCTATTGAAAAATTATTTTTTAGGCACCTTATTATAGTTTACTTTCTTTTTTTTTCACTTCTTAACCACTTCTCCATTATTAATTCATATTTTCTCTTTATCTCTCTCCTCCCCTTAATCTTCACTAGACTCTTTAGATATTCCTTTTTTTCATATAGTTGTATATATCTATGTATAGTTATGTTTATGTTTGTCTGTCTCGTTAATCTATATATTCTTTTTATGCACTTTATTATATTTTTAGCTTTGTATTATATCTACTTTATTTCATAACTTTTTCTTACCGCCTTGTTTTGGTTGCCTGGAATAATGCTTCCTAGCAATAAGGCCGCTAATTGGCTCAATTGTGTTTTTTTATAATGTAGTCATTCCTGTATACTTTTGGTCAATAAAGTGTTTTTTATTTCTTTATTTATTTATACTTCTAAATTAAAACATAATAATTTAATCCATCCTCAACGGCCTTGCCACCACCAAAATAAAACAATACTCTTGCTTCATACATTTAATGCCTTCAACTTAAAACTATAAATATACCTTACTATCTATATTTACATGTAAATAAATCACAGTTAAGAATGCCATTTCCAAACAAACTTTCAAAACGATTATAATTATTATAAACTAACCTAAACCTACCAATTTTTTGCTCAAGAATCATCTTATAAATCGAGCAATGTTCTAAAAAAATAATTATGTAAATCAATTCAGCTGTTTTCGAGGTATGCACTTAGAAAACATTTTGCGATTCATTTTTATATATAAGAAGACTAGCTGTTGCCCGCGACTCCATCCGCGTGGACTTTCATATAATCTTCGACCCCCCTTCCCCCCTTATAACCCTCTTTTCCAGTTAAAATTCAGTTAAATAAAGTCAGTTAATTATTATCAATTAAGTTCCAGTTGAAAGCGTAAAATTATAAAAAGTTTCAACCCCTCGCGCAACCTTTAGGGGGTTGATTTAGAAAAAAGTATGCCTATGTCGGCTTTGACTATCTTTGAACTAAATTTCGTTCTAATCGGTTCAGTAGTTATAGCGTGATGGATAGACAGACAGACAGACAGACACCAATGCAAATAATTTTAATCAAACACCTTCACCTTTGAAATTGACTACAAAAATAATAACCCATACAGTTATTGAGAAAATAGAACTGCGAATAATGTTTTTTTTAACAAAAAATATAAAAGAAGCTTAGTTCACAATGCATTTACGCAAAAATATGAGAAAGTAATGCATTTTTTTTTTTATTTTTCAACTACTAAAAATTTATACAAATAAAAAAATGGTTATAATTAAACGGTTTTAATAAAGTCTTTGTAATTGAATAACCAGCTAAGGTATAGAATTTACAAATGGTCTAAGTGCCAGAAAAGTTATTATATACGGACATTCCATTTCATAGATACACAAGACCAACAAAAAACTATCCACTTAGTTCATTTGTAAATTCCATTCCTCAATTATGATGTATGAGTGTTCTAATAAATTCAAAATAGCTGACATATTTAAAAAAAACATATGTATATACGGTCGAATTGAGAAACCTCTTCTTTTTTGAAGTCGGTTAAAAAAATGGGTTACTGTAATTCGCCATTATTTAAACAAATATAGTTGAACTATAACACTATACCCACGGATACTATCTAATACCTAAATAATTAGTACCTCCGTTCTTGGTACCTAGGTAGGTACTAAATTTTCAGTAGTACTAGGATTTATTAAAAATATTAACCTTAAATACATATCTTATATACAGAATATAACAATATTTAAACTTATACAATTTTTTATTTTATTATTTTTGCAAAGACGGGTAACACTACAAATAACATAAATGTATTTATAACTAATAAAAATCAGAAAATTAATTCCACGTAGTGGAAAAAAATAACCTCGGTCGTACAGTCAACAAAAAAGTTGTTGAGAACATTTATGGTGAAAACGCATGGCAACAGTGAAAGGTTTCATAATTAGGTGTCCTGACAAAAAATCTAAAAATTTTAAGGTATTTTTAAATAATTCATCTGTTCAATGATATTTGTTGTTGTCTGTACGTAGGTACTAGTGATGTAGCAATGCGTATGGGCAATGTAATTTGTTGCTGACTGTACCCATCTTTGAAAAATAATTAAATATTTTTTATTAATTAATAATAATAACAAAAAAGATTATTACTTACGACTGTTACAAAGCAAAGCTTTTCGAATTACATTATAATATACAATATCGCTTATAGTATAAAAGTCAGTCTTGAAGAAAAATGAAATTCCTTTCATATAAAGTGAACACAATAAATATATTTAACACAGGGTATATAATAATTATTAAAATTAAAGAAAATTAAACCCAATCTCACAAAAGAAACATCACTAATATCGGTTTAGCTATTTTTGAGCTGTTTATTTGTTTCTGGTAACACGATACCAATGCTGTACCAATTTTTATAGTTTACCTTATTATAATATACCTAAATCACATTCTAGTCCAGTCTACAGTGATGTCTTTCCATCGACAAAAACAAAAAATATAATAAATGACCTTCAATGACCTTTAGAAAGAGACCAACAGCTAATTCCACCCGTTTGCAGCGTTAGCTCTTTCACACACTGGCCATCAGATAATTGATCGTTCTCTTCAGAAAAAAAATCTAAGGCCAGGCGCGCACTACGGTTTTTCTGACATTATGCCGCTGCTGTTTTCCGCCACGCGGCGAAATACTGTAGTGCGCGCCTGACCTTAAACGTTCGAAAAAGCAACGCTTCAGTAAATCAGTAGCCCAAGATATTTTTCGTTTAATTTTTTATTAAGAGTGTGTTACAAAACATGTCCTTTACAGTCCGATCCTGAAAGGTAATATTCTCTATCTAAAAAACTTTTCGAATGAAATAAAATAAAAAATCTATATCTAAAAATTGCAATGGAATAAAGTTTTAAAGATTATGTATGTTCCTAGTGAAAAAACTAAACGATGGCAGAGCACGTGAACGCGAGACGGTGTTGCCAAGTAAGTGCAATTTTACTTACTTTATTTAATTGTTTGTAAAAATTAATTATATTAATTTATCAAAATAAGGACCTGCCACCGGTAGATAGTAAGAGGTTTAGGACTAACTACTTTTATCATCGTTTATGCGATAGGTTGAACCAGTTCAGGCCAGTCCAAACTAGCTTGTTCTGATAGGATATCTGATAGGTCCCGATAGGATAGACCAGTTTAAACTGGGCCACACTAGTTTATACTAGAATGTACGTATTTGTGTTAGGATCAACTAATTTAAACGGAAACTTGTAACGATGTATGGAAGTTTGTTTCTCTTTCACGCAAAAACTACTAAATGGATTTGGCTGAAGTTTGGCATGCGGGTAGATTAGACCCTGGATATAAATAAGATACTTTATATTTTGATATTACCCGGAAATTTCACGCGTAGAACCGCGGGTTACGGCTAGTATTGATGAAAGGAATTTCACTATACAATTGCATACGGCGTTAATCGCTTTGTACAAATTGTGGACTAGATATAAAGAAAGTCGCGAACAAAAGTGTCAAAAACCTAGTTACCTATATAAAAAATAAAGTTTGTTAGTTTGTGATGTTGTAGGAGATAGAAAATACAGCGATTAGATGAACAGATTTTGAAAATTATTTCACCGAAAAAAGCCAGACTTATAATGTGTGAGATTTGTTTTAATTTATTAATGAAAATCGGTCCAGCATTTTAACCGTTACAACATTACAATCTTACAAACTTTACTTCCTTAAAAATAATATTAATATTAAAGAGTATGTATTTATATTTGAATTAATATACTAAATAACTAATTAATTATTACTAGTTAAAAAAATCATCAGTTACATTTTGATTTAATTAGTTAATTATTGAAAACACAAATTTAAAAAAATCCTTCTACACCGTACAAATTTATTTTTTATAACTAATGCCTTTTTTAACCAACAGTACAAACTGAAACTACAAAAACACTTTTGTTCGCGACTGTACACGATACATACAAATATACATACATATTAACAATTAATTGGAAAGTCTGTCCTTACAGATAACTAGCAGGTCACTTAGTTGGGAGAATTTATTTGATGCTTCTTGCAGCATGTCTCTGTAAGAGAAATATTAAAATAAAAATAATAATAAAAATTGCCGTAGATACAAGTAAACTTAAAAATCAAGAAATTTACAAAAAATATAATTTTCTCTTGGTCAATTTATGACATTGTTAATTTAAAAAACATGTGTCCGCCATTTTATAACGGCGGCCATCTTGTAACGTAAATTAAAACACATCCGACTAATTCATCTCTTAAAACCAGCAAAATCAGTTAGTCGATAATTAATATCTCTTCATTATAACATAGTATAAAATAAAACAAAGTCACTTTAATATGTATGCTTAAATCATTAAACTATGCAACCTATTTTCGTCCGTTTTTTTTTAAAAGATAGAAGTGACTCAAGGGGGAGGTTTCTATGTATTATACAATATACATGCATTATATATGGGTGCCAAGTCGGGGCTAGTAGCTAGTTATATATAAATAAATAAATATTTTCACGACATTTATACACCGCGCCATCTAGTTCCAAGCTAAGCAGAAAGCTTGTGTTATGCCAACTAGATAACGGAATAAATTACATATACATACTTGTCTTTTGTAAAGACATATATAGCAACACCCAGACCCCAGAAAAATACAAATGTAAATTACAAATATATTTTTCCGGTGTGGGGATCGAACCCACGACCCTTCGCGCAGAAAGCAGTTGTGCTACCATTGCGCCAAGCGGTCGTCAAAGTAAAATATTAAGTATCATATGCTATAATTTACCTGCACTTAATACAAAATATCCTAAGTTCATGTCTGGCCACCGTCTTGTCTATGCAAAGTGAAATTATTGCTTCTTTGAATGTCCTCTCAAAATTATTTAACGCCTCGTCCATAGATAGATCATCTGCCATTGTTACTCTGAAAAAATAATAAGATTTGTTTATCAGTTTGTTCGTTTGCATTCATTAGACTGCGAGACTGGTGGACTTTAACCTACATCTATCTATTTATTCAAAACTATATGACACGTGCCCACTTCGTTGATTATCCTTTTCGGTTTTTTATATGGCCTATGACACTCAGCAATAATGTGGCTTTCTATTGGTAAAAGAATTATTAAAATCGGTTCAGTAGATCCCGAGATTACCCCTTACAATTTAACAAACACACAAACTTTACCTCTTATAATATTAGTATAGATGAATCACCAAATGTGTTGCCTAAGTGCAACGATAACAGCTGATCTGATTTCGATCATTCTTTTTTTAGAATATTTTTAAAGTAGGATAATTATTCTAGCAGAGAAAAAAGTGTAGTTCTATATTCCTATAGCATAATATAAAAAATACCCATGTATAGCACGTGCGATTGCATCAATGTTGCCAGTAAAGAAATGCCATTTATCAGTCAAACTCTGCAAACACTCATCGCCTGGTATTCTGTCCTCTATGGTGTGGGCAACTCCAGCTGATGTTGCCAGTTTCGCACTGAAATTTAAAAATTAAAATTATATTTCCAACGATATTCTAAATACTAAAAAAACTTTAAAAGTTTGTTTATAACATGCCGCTGGAATAATGGGTCGGATTTTAAAAATTATTTCCTTGATATAAAACAAATTTGCTTTCATCTGTCTATTCTTTGATATATTGGAAACGCCTTGAACAGACACACTATATGACAGAATATAAATAGTGTAAAATATAAAGATAATTATTTAAGACACTTACCAATAACTAGAACAAACAGTCCACAGTCTCTCAAAGGCCTCAACAACCACTTCAGTCCTGGGATCACGTGCATCGCCCGTCTCCCTCCCACCCACGCTTCCCGTATCACCCATCCCGCTCACACTTTTCACCTCAACCCTATCTGTACTCCGATTCGAATCAAATACATTCGTCTCACTCGCACCGGTAGACTTCCTCATTCCTCTATCGCCCATCCCGCTTCCGCTCTGTCTGCCTGCCATCTCGCTCGCACTCACGCCAACCCTATCTTCCGTCTCGCTCGCACCGTCGCGCAACAATCGCTCGACACACGTTTTCGCCAACTGCATATATTCCGGTATTATCTGACACCTTCTAGCCACGTCTAAACATAGTTCCTTAAATGTCGTCACCTCCGATTGCGTTACTGTTTTTGGATCTGTAAATAATAAAAAATTTATTATAATTTATTTGCAATAAAGTAACATTATTACAAGCGCATAATCCTTACTGATACATATTATAAATGCGAATGTGTCTGTCTGTTACGCTTTCACGCCAAAACTACTGCACCGATTATCATGAAATTGGGTACACATATTGTCTAGAGCCTGAGAAAAGACATAGGCTACTTTTTAACTGGAAAAAGGGGTTATTAGGTGGGGGGGAGACCAAAGTTTATTTGAGAGTCCACAGTCGCAGGCAACAGCTAGTAAGCAATAAAAATAAAAACTCAATTGTAAGTATGAAATTAAAGCTAATTCAAATAGTAAAATAATTCTTCCGTTTAAATTTCAAGCTATCTATACATATAAAAAATACTGGAGGACTAAATAACCGCTTCAACATCACAAACTAACAATTGCATTTAAAAATTTCAACGTTTTGACAGATAAAAAAAATCACATTATGAATACTTGCTTATGGCAACAATGCATACCTTTTTTCTGTAACGAAGTGAGACTTCTCTTCAAGTCAGTGATCAGTTGTTCTATTCTGGGAAACACTTCATTGAAGACAGCGATCCAATGTTTGAGCAAACATTGGAGCACGTCGTCCAATGTCCATGGAGGCGCTTTAAATAATACATACTGCCACAGATTATCGTATTTAGCGCGCATTTCGTTCTGAAATTAAGGTTATAGCTTTTAAATTATGATATTAATTTTAAATCATTAAACTTAATGTTATTACAACAATAAAATATTATTCTTAGAATAAGCTAATCATAATTTATTGCCTTGTTTCTTATTGCCTGGAAGATATCACCTTCTAGCTATAAGGCCACCAATTGGCTTAATCGTATTTTGTGTTTGTCTTAGTTATTCTGTTTGTCAATAAAATGTTTTTATTGTGTTTTTTTCCTATTTTTTTTCAATTAGCTACTTTGCTTGTGTGCTTGTGTTATACATAAAAACCTTCCTCCTGAATCACTCTCAATCTATTAAAAATGGTATAAAAATCAGTCACGTAGTTTTAAAATTTAAGATCTTTGCATATGTCGCAGTCGGATTGTATAATCCGCTGTATTACATTACGGCTAGCTGTTTTCAAACGGCCGTTTTGTAATGCGGCGGTTCAACGATTAGCCGTATAGAATGCGGCTAAGTAAAAACCCGCCGAAACGTATTCGTCGACATACGTCATATGTTCAACACGGCTAGCCGTAATGTAAAGCGAGGGATTAGCCGCCTCTTTGACAACGAAAAGCTATATATATGATTAAAGAATGCTATATAGCTATAAGGTCGCCTTTTGTGTTTTCGTTAATATATATTTTTTCTTTATCTCTATCCTGTTATCGTTTATCGTTTTTTACGTGCAATAAAGTGTTACCATAAAAAAATATTTTACCTCCAATATATTAGCCAATAGAGGATATATAGCATCTCTGAGACGTATAAAAGCCGCGAACAGCTCCGCGGCCGCCGGCTGCGGCTTGTTCTCCAACATATCCCTCAGCTCCTTGATACCGATGTGTTGTACGCTGTTGATTTGCGCCTTGTTCCGGAGGTTTTTGTCGTTTGACACTAGTAGCTGAAAGTATTAGTGGTTATACACATTTAAGAGGATATATATCAAGTACAAATTTTAAATATAAAAAATTAAATGTTCACACTACAATCCATACTAATATTATAAATGCGATTTTTTCTGTCTGTCTGTCTCGCTTTCACGCGAAAGCTGCTTTACCGATTGTAATGAAATTTGGTATGTAGATGGTCTAGAGATGGGATAATTTTTAACTAGAAAAAAAAGGTCGTAAAAATCTATTTTAAGAGTCCATGCGTTAGGTAGATATGTATCATAATGTTATTAATAGTAGCCTTATATAAAAAAACATTGTAACTACAATTTTATTTATATGTACTGAATGAACGTTATTTAAACAGTTGAAAGACCCTTTTTTATTCTATTTTACTTCGTCAAAAGCAAAAAAATAGTTTAGTTTTCAAATAAATAGCATACCACTTTTTTGCCACGTTCCACCTGTTGCAGTGAACAGTTCAAGATCTCATCATCGGGTATTTCGCACGGGTATATGTGAGAATTGGCGTCCCGGAGCGGTTGGCCTGGAATGTATTAGAAATATATTTTATAAATAAAGACTAAAATGTATGAACAATGAACGTGCAGACTACAACACTCTCATAGATGTAAGTTTCTACTTCTAGTTACTATCTACATGTAACTATTCTAATAATATAAATAATGGATCCTTGACAATAGACTATATGTATTGACATATGGCTGCTAAACTTGGGCATTCACAAATACTAATTGTTTAAAAAACACGGATTTAATTTTCACTTTCACGCAAAGCATACATTAAATAGGAGCTTGTAATCATATGAATAAGAAGTTTTATCTTAACCTTCCTAATATTATGATTGTGAAACGTGGACATTTGATTCTCTACTACTCAATAATTACTGGACCGATCATCATGAAATTTTGTTTACACATTCTTGGAGGCATCATCTTGAACTATAGTTACTTTCTATTTCCAATATATTTAAAAAGCTAGTAATTACATAAATAAAAAAATTACCTTTAATACGGCTGTTTTCCGGCAAAGATTTATACAAGTAATCCATAGCTGCTTTAGCTCGTTTGCAGACAGCTCCATTACCGTTGTTATTGTCTTTAAGACGATCCAACTCATTTATAACTCTCCAAGGAACTAGCAATGTCGGCTGCTCTGTGTAACCTGGAATAGAATCAAACCCAAAGTCAAAGCCGAAGTCAGAGTCAAAGTCAATGTCAAAGTCAAAGTCTAATTCATCTTTATTCAATTAGGCTGCATAGTAACACTTTACAGTTGTCATGGTATTGCGAAACAATAATTTATCACCACCACTTGAGATGGCAGCTTCTACAAAGAATAACCAGCAAGAAACACTGGTTAGTAGTTGCTCTTTTAAAATAAAAATATACAATACCGTAGATGAAAAAACAACTAGTACAATACTAATCCATGGAATTATTACAAGTTATTATTTGCATTGTCAAAGATTATTCCTCCTTTACCTACAGTGTCAGTGTGTTTATCTGTGTTTTGGGAAAAAACTCAAAATCGACTTAACAATAGATCATTGAGTTTATACAGTCGGTTATTAACAATAGGTACTTCAAACATTTACTGATATTTTTACAAGCTTTTATTTAACTTGCAATGTATGTATGTATGTATGTTTGTGTGTTCGGGTGGAATTTTATAACTCAATTTTAAGGCACTTGCCCTCAACCGATTGAGCTGAAATTTTGCATGCACG
>DWAJ01006664.1:0-10143 GCA_018238005.1 Eurema mandarina | reverse complement strand
TCTTCATTTCTTGGACACTTATTAGCTAGTTTACTGCATGATTCACTATCACAATCAAACATTAAATCACTTTATGCACCAAAAAAGGAATATTCAATCGAGATTACAACTAGACGCCGCAAGATTCTCGCCAAAAAACCCACTTTAATCTTTATTTATTAAAAAACTGTGTTTATTATAATGTTGGAGAGGTTTTTTTGAGTGAAGATATTCTAATATAATAAAAATAAATAAAAAAAATCATTGATGTAGGTCCACTTACGTAATAAGTTAAAATAATATATTATATCTACGTAAAAACTAACATAGTATAATAAATTACTAAAAGGTATTAATTATAGTTTATAATTATTAAAGTTAAATTTATTATTATTTATATATATATTATATTATAATTAATTATTAAAGTTAATTTCATAGAATGAGCCAAGTCATAGCGATAAGTGACGTCACCATAATTGTTATCATTAAAAATTAACTGCTAACTAGTTCAAAGAACACATACTGATAAACACTATTGAACTAATTAGATATAAATAGTAAATAAATAAATATTTTTAGGACATTTATACACAGCGCCATCTAGTTCCAAGCTAAGCAGAAGCTTGTGTTATGGCAACTAGATAACGGAATAAATTACATATACATACTTTTCTTTTGTAAATACATACGTACATAGCAACACCCAGACCCCAGAAAAATAGAAATGTAAATTACAAATATATTTTTCCGGTGTGGGGATCGAACCCACGACCCTTCGTGCAGAAAGCAGCGCCAAGCGGTCGTCATATCGTATCCTTCTCGACACACATACAAACTCGTTGCAAAAATATGGCTATCCCTTCTCTGGGAGGATAATATATATAATTTTAGACAAATTATTATTACTATGCCATATTTTTTAAATAACATCGTTAGTATTTACAAAATTTAATACTTATCAATTATTATTACAATGCCAGTACTCTGTAACTTTTTCTTCCTACTGATGCTTCGTTAATCTATTACTGTATGTCCATGTCTTTCTCTCTACATATGTATATTAACTTAATCAATGTGCTTAAAGGGGTTAGTACGATACTATAACCTGCAACTCTTTCTCTTTATTTATGGTTAGTAACTCTATTACTGTATATGTGCATCTCTTTCTCTCCCTATGTGTATTAACATAATGAATGTGTGCAGGGTCCCCTTCGCCGGGCAAGGCGCGGCCGTCGCTGCCGACGTCGCCCGCGCACATGGCCGCGCTGCGCCACCAGCACCAGACGCAGCTGGACGCCGCTCTTGCGCATTTGAGTAAGTATCTTCTCACCGACACACACACACACACACACATACACATAGAGACAGTCTCATAAGAGAAACACATACACAAAGATAAGTAATACAATAAAACACTTACACATGCAAATATTCAGAGACACTAAATGTTAAGTACACCGATCCAAACATACTCGCACACAAACATAAAATACATACACATAGAAATAAACATCATACAAATACTATATGTATACAAATACAAATGCATAATTGCATTCGAGACACACATACACAACACTAAAAATCATAATTCACAAACATAAATCCTTAAAGAAAATAATTAAAAATCCCACACACTAGCCCTACAAAACATTTCAACCAATACTAATAATAATGGCAACATTCCAGGTGCGAACGGGCAACACAACGCACAACTGCAGGCCGTGATGACGCACGCGGCCGCGCTGTCGCATGCGCAGGCGCACCATCCCGCCATCACTAATATTATGTCGGGTGAGTTTATAGCTAGTACCGAAATATTTACTCAAAACTTTTAGCTAATTAATACTTTTTAAAGGCATAGTGATTTGTTTAATATTTAAGAAACAATACCAGTATAGGGATTAAATTCGTCAATCATCAAATCTGTATCATAATATTTTAGCAACCAAAATTCAATTAAATTTAGACGTTCAGAGAGTTTAGTCGCAAAATTAAACAGATATAAAAGCTTCTCTTAGTTTTTTAAATATGAAAATTAGTTCAATATGTGTTTACTACAGGGTTGTTTATAATAATATAGTGTCTATTCCTTTTAGTAAGTCTAAAAGCTATTGGTTTGATTAATAGCTTATAATGTATTCCTTAATTTATTCAGTTACAAATATCTCATTATAAATGTTTTCCAGGTCTGTACGGCAGCTGGGGCATGGGCGACACGTTCCCCACCCCCTCCCCCGAGTCCCCCGACCACTGGTCCACCCCCTCCCCCCAAACCCCCCTCACGCAATCCCCCCACTCCGATTGGTCGGATAGAGCAGCCCTCTCGCCCAACGACATGCAACAAACCAACAAGGGCGCTACAGAAGCCATCTACATTTAAATATCGAACCCCAGCTTGAAAATGACGTTTTAAAATTGACATTAAAAAAAAAAGTCGATACGTTGTTATAATTTGAATTGAGAACGCTCGTGTTTGATTGACAATAATTATGTAAAAACAGGACGCTTTAAAAATCGAATTCGATTCATTTTAAGACAACAAAAAAAATGCCACGAGGCATTTCTATGGTGTATTTGAATTAGGAACGTTAGTTCTTAACCCTAGCTCTATAGATACTGCCTTTTAAATTAGGAACTGCGTATAAATAGTAGCACCATAGTTGTAAGGTGCTAGTGCCCTAGTATAGACTGATTTGTACAGCCATGACGTAGTTAAGATACGATTGTGAACTTTTTGGTGTATTTTTTTTTTAATTTTCCAAGACGCAAAGCGGCTTTGTAACACTTTTTTTTTCAATAAATATACACGTTTTAAAAAATGATTCCATTTTTGAAATTTAAAAAGAATACACCAAAACAACATTGAAACGTGACGTTGTTGTGTTATTGTTATAGAACGTGTTTCCGAACATGTATTCTGATTATGAGATTGTTTCGCGAGATTTTCGTAAGGGAATAATTTATGTGTGATTTAGCACGTAATGTACTTTGTATGTAGATTTTTATTAAGCTATATTTAGTTAAGTCGTTAAATTATGAAACTGATATTGAAGCCTATTATAAATTCGTGAATGTTCACTTATTAAGATTTTTATGCGATGGGCGTCAATGTTAGCTGTTGTTTGTTGTTTTCCCGCTCATTTTGAATCATTCCAATATTGCTTCCAATTGTTACGTAACGAGGTGACGGTACTAGAACATTGTAATGATTTTTTTATTATTATTTTAATGGTTCAAAATAATGAAATATTCCGCAGATTGAGAGTGAAGATTTTTTTTATATATACACTTTTACAGAGGACTTTTCTTTTTTTAATAAAACATTTTAAAAACTTTATAATACACTTAAGAACGGTTTCTAGTTCTTATGTTTTACAAAGTCAATTTCATAAAATTATTATAATTGCTTTAAGCAATTGTAAATTGATTCATCGCTTTTTTCAGTATTTTTGGTCGGTACCGTCACCTCTAGAACACTCCAGTACATAAGTACGAGATCTCATCATTCCATTCGCTTTACTTTGGGACCGAGTGCTCAATTATATACTCTTATATAAAAATATAATAAAATCAACTCATTGTATCATATTAATTTAGATCGCGAACGCCTATGTAAATACCAACTTTTTATATTTAATAAAAAAATTAGCTTAATTTCGTTGTAAGTTTATTTCGTGTCATGGTTATGTGCCAATGTGCAGATTTTAACTGGTTAACAGGTAACCCTAAATGCCAATTAGGTAAGACGTCGATTCCAATTTTAGTATTCGTGTTTTTTTTTAATTTTTACTCTGTGCAAGTCTTCTGTCATTTTCTATTGTAAGCTTATATCATGCTCGCTATGACAGTTGTTTTTACGTTTAGTAATTTTTTTGTATACAATTATTCGTGTCTTTTTAACAACCAATTTTATTTTATTGTGTTTTTTATATGATTTTTTAAAATAAATTTTAATAAGCAATCGCTAGATAATACTTGTATTGATAATTAAATACACTATTTATAATAGAATAAAAATTGTTGATATTAATCTGACTGGGAATGGCGTCGTTATATAGTTTAAGAACGCGGGCTTCCTTAAATGCATTCTAAACTAAGCCGCGTTAAGTACAAATCAATTCAAATAGTTAATAAAAAAACTTAGAAATTTTACCGTTATAATTTAAAAATGGAATTGTAAAACCGAACGATTTGAATCTGACGGTTATTTTCGCGCGCAAATTGTAACGGCACAATAATTTATCTCGCATGATCTTTCTGTGCCTTGTATTGTATCAAATATTGTAGTTAGGTATTAGATATATGTCGCCTGTAAATAAAGTTTTATCTTTATGGAATGCATTTCTTTGTAAGATTTTAATGTGAGGGGAATTGAATTTTTTAATTACTCTTCCCGTAACTGTCAATAAAGGAATAAATTTAAATGGTTGTTTTCTTTTACATCCAGTTATATGTAATAAATAATATATAAAAGAAATCAAAGCTAGCAATTAAAATATATGGCCCTTGAACATACACAAAATCAGAAATAAGTCTTTAGAAGGTGATGATTTCTTGTTAAAAGAAGGAATCACTTAAAGACAATATTAAGTTTTTTACTGTATTTCTTTGAATTAAACAGACACATAGCAATACAATACCTACAACACTTTCCTTTCTCTTTGCTATTAATAGATTAATTTAGATATTCAAGCCATGGATTTGACAAATTGGTTAAATGCCTAAAATACAGTAAGCATTTTACACCGTTGATATGGAATGGTTGTATTTCATAGGTCACAAGAAACGTAAAATATTTTTTGTTCTTTCTGGCCCTTAGATCATTTCTAAATTCTATGCCTCCTTTTAAATAAGAACAGCGCGAATATTATCTATATTTAAAAGTTTATTATAACATCTGTCAAACATGTAACGTTTCATTTTTACAAAATACCCTCATATTTTTAAATTAACTATGAAGTTGTCATTCATCGATATCTTATATCATGATTTATAAAAACAAAACGGTCGTCTCACTATTTACTCACAAAACAAAAGTGCAATTAAATCTATAATATATTTATGTTTATAAATTAATGACATGTGACATATTTATGAAACCGTTGAAAAAGTTAGTATCCTACTCTTTTGTTATCTTTATCGAAAAACTAAAAACTAATGTAAAGAAAGAAAGAAATAGATTCCCTCCCTTAGTGTTCCAAAACCTCAATTAATTCAAATTTTAATCTCAAATCTTAACGTTAAGGCGACATTTAAATAATAAAGAAAATACTACTTTTGCAGTTCTTTGTAACAATTTCGATATTATAATTTCGTTGCTATATTGTTTAATTAATAGCACATTAATTCATTCACTTATTCATATGTATTTAAACTTATATAATTACTTCTGAATTATTAAAAGCAATATGTACCTTTTCATACACACTTCATTTTAGTGACCTTTTACATATTTAGTAATTTTATTATTTTATTAATTAACTGAGAGATAACCACGCTCAGAAAGGCTAGTAACCTTCCCTATAGTAATTTTATTAACTTTATAACTAGTTATCTGAGTGATAACCATGTTTACCTACCGAGACAGTCAACAGTGTTCCCTCGTGGTGATACCAACGCTGGTTGGTGGGCTGCTGGTACTGGTATGGTGATTATCACCATCGCAACACTAGTTGGCAACTTCTCCGTCATAACAGTACTGTATACTATGAAGAGGACGCCTACACATTATCCCCTAACTAGCTTGGTGGTAGCGGACTTTCTCGTTGGGTTGGTGGTACTCCCAATAGCGACGGCTAGAGAACTTTTCGTGTTTCATTTGCGTGAGTACCTATATTTTTCTTTTAAGTTGTTTTAAGGACGGCTTTTGCTTAGACTTGCTTTTGTATGCATGTTGATGCAAAAAATATTTTCAGATATGTACTACTTTCTATATAAAGTTTAAATCATTAATAAAAGCTTTAATATGAATATATGAGTTGTGAGTTGTGACTTCCTATTAGTAAAATAATTTTCTGATTCGTTTTGTAGTTCCGGTCTTTATCCTCAACAAGCTCATAAACTTCCTTTTTATAATATTCTTATAGCACTTGCGTCATATTATTGCCCAAAATCACTTGTTTTTCTATATATTTCCAGCCCGTTCCGTATGTGCCTTCTGGAGTACAATGGACGTCCTTTGCTGTACTGCATCCATCCTCTCCCTCTGCGCTCTTGGCTGGGAGAGATGGTGTGGCATTACATCTCCTCTAGCAAGAGCCACGCGGGCAAGAAATGCCAAGATTCTTGCCTTTTTGGTCTGGCCTGTATCCACTGTTGTTGCCCTGCCCACAGCCATAGTGCCAGCGCCGAGACACTTCCATCCAGGGGAGTTGGCTAAAGCGTGTACCGTTAATACTAATATTGGGTGAGTGAAGACAAAATTGTGGACAAGTAGGTACTTATTTTTTAAGTGATACTCCATGAACAGTTTAAGTAAGGATCTCACGAGTATGTTCTTGACCTATAATAAAATCTACTATAGATCTACATAAAAATCAAAATAACTAAGTTACTTCCGTCTTTTTAAATGTCTGCTTAGATTTTCATTTTCTGCATTCTATTATTCTCGTTGTCAGTTTAATTAACTATTTTATTATTAAATGCCTTTAACTTTTGATGTATAATCTTCTCTTCCAGCTACGTGTTCTTCAGCATATCGTTTTCTTTCTACCTCCCGGCGATTCTGATGGTTGTGTCATACGGGTTCATACTGCGGGCGTTAGCAGCACCTCCTCCTATAAGAGTACATCGTGGACGATCTACGGGGTCCAAGACACAGGTTACTTTGTATTTAATGAGAAAGTTATCAGAGGCTTATGCCGGAATACTGAAACGCAACTTAAATTTAAGCACAACTTAAACCGGTCCGATTTCAAAGTTCGCTATACAATTCTTATAATTCTCAATTAAGACGTGCTTAAATTTAATTTGCGTATTCATTCACAGTATTCATTGACTCTTAATATCATGAAGATAAAAATTCATATATAAACTTATGAATATGTGATAAATATCTAAAGTGTCTACCAATAACAAATAATTAGGCATAAAAGTGTATGAACTTATCAGTAAAAACTTAACTATAAGTAACGGCAAGTATGATAGAAGTGACGCCATAGTTGTTTTTCTTTCATAGGATTTGCCTGCTAGTAAAAGAACTGAAGCTGCGTCTTCTACAGTTCAAAATCGTGATCAAAACTCTAACACAATTCCACCAGTGTATGTACTTATTTTTATAATTTAATACTAATTCAATACATATAAAGAATGAATGAATGAAGTTAAGCATAAGATTTGGGTAGGTTTTTTTTTTTAAATAGCAGACAATTTATTTATTAAAATATCAATCAATCATAAACCAACAAGTCCATTGATTACCAGGGGTACACAGTGAGCTTATAATTTTACATTCTCTTTACTATAGTTCCTACAAGGGCTCGTAGCTTTAATAGTATATACGATACATTTAAAAGCTCAAAGTAATATTCAACATAGGTAACAATAAAAATCTTGTTAAATATTAGTTCTGACAAACTGAATTATATCTTTATTCAAGTAGGCTACATATAGTAACAATTTTGAATCGTCTAATGCCGGAATACTATAACCCTATTTAAATTTAAGTACAGCACAAATCTGTCCGATTTGACAGTTCGCCATACACATCTGTCATTTGACTTGAGGCGTGCTTATATTTGATCTGAGTTTTAGAGAAGTATAACCAATCCTCTTAAATTTAAAACCTTCTTAATATTTTCCAGATACACAACACCCAAAGGACGTCAATTAAATATTCCGGGAACATCAAAGATTATCCAATTACCTTCACCACTGAAATCGCCGCGGGCTTTGTAAGACTGTTCTTTTTTTTTTCTTCACTAATACTATTTTCTTACATAGCACTTTCAGTACATAGTATAATGAAAGTCAAAGTCACTTACTCTATTCGAGAGAGTCGATTCTCATGCGACGTTTAATAGAGTGATTTAAGCGGAGGGTTTATTTGTATATATTGTTATTATGTAAGTTATCCTATCCTTTAAGCTGAATCAAACTGCACACGGTATGCAAATTTAAAAGTAAAAATCGGTTCAGTATTTTAAGAGTCAATCGCGGACAAATGACGTAATTTATTAAGATATGAATTCTATCATAGTTCTTCACTATATGTGTATGCTAAGTCTCGAATTCATAAGCGCGATTAAGAACTTTTTCATGTAAATAGTAATTGTGGATGTGTTTCCAGCCGTGGGTTTATGACTCGTCAACGTCGCGCTACCAGAACCATCATCATGCTGATGGGCTTATTCCTTGTTTGCTGGACTCCATTCTTCATTATGCTGCCTATAGGTATGATCCCTTGCTCTATTGTTGGTGCATCTTCGCTTACGATACGCGAATTCCTTCCCCTAACTTCAAAGCTAATAATTATAATAATTATCAACGTCCTTTTCGACTGCATGTGGAAATTTCGAAGCACACTCCGCGGCTTCCTAACCTGACTTCTTAGCTAATAATCTTCTAGACACGCTTTTCGACTGCACATACGTTCTTCTATATTTGGAAACCTAAAGCACTCTCAACTTCCTAACCTTGCTTGTTACCCAATAATGATTTTTCTAACTGCCCATGATTTAGAAGCACTTTCAACTACTAGAAACCTAACTTCTAATCCAACAATCATTCTTCGAGGCGCCCGCATATAGAAACTTCGAATCACTCATTCCAACTAATTTCTTAGCTAATAATAATTCTTCTAGAAGCGCTCTCAATTTTTTTTTATAACATAGGGGACAAACGAGCAGGCGAGCCACCTGATGGTAAGTGGCCATCGCCGCCCATGAACACTCGCTTGACAGCTCTGGAGTGGGTTGCCGACCTTTTAAAAAGATGAACGCTCTCTTCTTGAAGCACCCCAAGTCATAATTCTTAACTTAACTCCTACCCAACGACTCTTATCGCGCGCGCGCGGAGAGCGCTCTGTGCTTCTACATCTAAGCTCGGCGCTAAACCCACTCGTTCCACTATAATCATGATTCTATACAACACGATAATGATTCTTCAAGACACGCTTTTCAATTGCCTATTAGAATCCTAAGCACTCTCAACTCCCCAACCTAACTTAGTACCCAATAACGATTCTCCTAGACGCCCTCCTATTTTCAACTGCGTATTGAAACGCCTGAATCTAACCTGACTCCGTAGTTAATATGAAAATGAAAATGAAAATAATTTATTCACTTAAATCACATTGTGATATTTATAAACGTCAAAACTAAAAATATAGATCAATACAGACATGTCGTTGCAGAAACACAATCTGCTTTGTCCAATGCATTACGATATCGCAAAAAAATATAAAATAATTTTGCCGTCTGTCTGTTTCAATCTATAAACGCCTGTTTCCAAATGGTAAGGTGTATGAGAAGAATACAGGCAAAGAAACTCATATACCACTTTTTTAAAAAAATACTTTATGGTAACAAATTGATAAAAAATATGAGCAACTTGTCAGATGCCAGCCAACTTAATACCATTATACATAATAATATATATCTTCTGGGGAATAAATAAAAGGGTCGTTTTGTTTTTATTATCCAACGTTTTTGTTTCTAATACTAATGACATTATAAACGTTAACTGTTTATTATTTTAGATAATTTAATAAGTGAATTGAATATCAACCGCATCGCATTGTGAGAGCTTCTGTGATTGAGTTAACACATAACATAAAAACTTTTTCACAAATTGCAGTTTAAACTGTTTGTTCCACCGGCACAAAAACTGATTGCGGAAATTAGATTAAAGTTAAATAATTAAATATGAGTTGGAATAAAATATGAATATTTTAAGTTGTATACGAATATTTCAACTTTGTAAAATATGTCAATGAAGAAGTTTCAAGTTAGGACATGTAATGTATGAGGTGTAAGTATCAATGTACGACAACGCAATGCATTTCCTGAGCGGCGGTCAGTTCAGCGTGGTGAGCGCGGCGCTGGTGGAGTCGTTCAGCGCGTGCGTGTCGTGCGGCAGCGGCGCCGACCTCGTGCGCACCACGCTGCTGTGGGCCGAGCAGCACTGCTCGCTCGTCGAGATGCGCCCCGGTAACACCAC